>PVIA01002496.1:34482-207149 GCA_004024845.1 Tonatia bakeri | reverse complement strand
TTTTTTTTTTACTGTTCATATTTTTAATCTTCTTTTTCTTAGGTAAGTCCCTTTAACATTTCATATAATAAGGGCTTGGTGATGATGAACTCCTTTAACTTGACCTTATCTGAGAAGCACTTTATCTGCCCTTCCATTCTAAATGAAAGCTTTGCTGGATAGAGCAATCTTGGATGTAGGTCCTTGCCTTTCATGACTTTGAATACTTCTTGCCAGCCCCTTCTTGCCTGTAAGGTCTCTTTTGAGAAATCAGCTGACAGTCTGATGGGAACTCCTTTGTAGGTTACTGTATTCTTGTCTCTCACTGCTTTTAGGATTCTCTCCTTCATTTTTACCTTGGCTAATGTAATTATGATGTGCCTTGGCGTGTTCCTCCTTGGGTCCAACCTCTTTGGCACTCTGTGAGCTTCCTGGACTTCCTGGAAGTCTATTTCCCTTGCCAGATTGGGGAAGTTCTCCTTTATTATCTGTTTAAATAAGTTCTCAATTTGTTGCTCTTCGTCTTCCCCTTCTGGAACCCCTATAATTCGGATGTTGGATCGTTTAAAGATGTCCTGGAGGTCCCTAAGCCTCTCCTCAGTTTTTTGAATTCTTGTTTCTTCATTCTTTTCTGTTTGGTTGTTCCTTTCTTTCTTCTGGTCCACTTCATTGATTTGAGTCCCAGTTTTCTTCCCCTCACTATTGGTTCCCTGTGCATTTTCCTTCATTTCTCTTATTGTAGCCTGCATTTGTTCATCTAATTTATGTCCAAAGTCAACCAATTCTGTGAGCATCCTGATCACCAGTGCTTTGAACTGTGCATCTGATAGGTCGGCTATCTCTTGGTCACTTAAAAAAATTGGCTCTGGGGCTTTCAATTCTGTTTGAGCCATCTTTTTTATTTTTTATTTTCCTTTGATCTGGTTGCGGCTGTTACGTAAGTGTGGCGGAGCCTTAGGTGTTCACCAGGGCGGGGCACCCCAGTTGCTGGGTTGTGACATTGTATGTGGGGGCGGAGTCTGAGAGGATGGCGCCTGCTCCGCTCTCTCCAGGACCTCAGACCCCCTTGCCGCCTTCCACAAGCAAACTGGGCCCCCCTGGTGCTGGCTCCCAGGCGGGTGGGCCTGTGCACTTTTTCGGACTCTGTGGGTTTCCCCGAGGAGCCTCCTGTGAGGCTTAGAGAATCTCCCGGCCTCAGCTCCCTCAGGTGTTTTCAGTTGGTGCTCTTAGGCTTTGTTTCCCGGCGCCGGGTCCCTGGGTTGCGTGGTCTGTGTCGCTGCCCATTTTTGCCTAGTCTGTCTGTGCACAAATGTGTGGCTGCGGACAGCCAGCCGCCTTGCGCCCCTCACTGGGTCTGCTCGTTGCCTCATGGCCCAGGGTCTGCCACCGGTCCGTCAGCCGCCCCTGTGCTTCTGGGGTCTGCCAACTGCCATCTGTGCCCTGCGCACCCGCGTCTGCCAGCCACCACTTTTTCCTGCGAGGACCCCTCGACCCCTCTTCGTAGGCCTCCGACTCCGCCCCTCCTTACCGGTCTGGATGCATGGTAGTCCAACTTCTGTTCAGTTCATTTATCTCTTTTCTGGTTGTTTTTTGTTTCTCAATTTTTGTTGTCTTTAGTTTTGGTTGCATGAGGAGGCACAGTGCGACTAACTATGCCTCCATCTTGGCCAGAAGCCTATTTAAAATGTTTGACTTCTAAGACTTAACGCATTTAATAACTCTTTAATTCTTTCAGAAAAAAAATATCTTTCCATAATTTTGGTGGACATTTTCTATACATTGGTTCTTGTTTAAATGAAAAATGTAAGTCGAAAGGGGCCAAACGGGTTTGCAGTGAGGTCTTACTAATTGGATACATATCCCGTTCCCTCCAGTATTTTCCTTTCCATTACAAGCATTCACTCACTCTGAGATAGGAGTGATGTAAATTGTATCCGTTCCAGAATCAACCAACAAATGCATTACTGGAACAAAGCAATCTCTCTCTCTCTCTCTCTCTCTCTCTCTCTCTCTCTCTCTCTCTCTCTCTCCCTCTCCCCCCCTCTCTCTCCCTCCCTCTCTCTCCTTTTCTCTTTCTCTCTCTCTCAAATCAGTACATAAAACAAAAATTTAAAGGTAGCCGTAAATATCCAAGGTGCTCAGGCGCACTCTAATTTTGCATGTTACTGACGGATAGGTAGGGAATCGGTTTGGCTTTCCTGAGACTAAGTTTTCTTCCCGAGAGTTCAGGGCACAGACGTAGAGCCCCCACCCCAGTCAGTTTCTTCCCAAAAGCATAGAAAGACAGGGCATCGATTCATACCAATGGGCCATTACGTGTTAGAAAAACAACCCATCATTCACTTGACTTCATCTGGTATGCTTTCTTTCCTCTCCTTGGGCACCCCCTGGAATCACCGCAGGCATGACGATCTCTTTGCCTTGGAGTCTGTCTTCCCAGAATCCCTGTCATCTTTGCCCACATCCTCCCCCCCACAAGACTTACCACGGACGCTCTTTGTGACACTCTGCTTGCTTTTTTGGGCTACTATTGTCTCCCATTTTGCCTCTGTCACTACCCATGCCCACCAGTTGGGTTTGTCCCCGTTTTCCCATGGGACAGTGACCTGCTTCTGAGATGGCAAGTCACATTCCTGGTGGCTGCCATGCCTCCTTGACTGCACGGCACCCAATGCTTTGTAGCTGTCACAGTGCATGGCCTGTGGCTCAGACATGTAAATGTCCACAGGGACATGTATGTATGAACAAGGGGTATTTGCTAGCAGGTCAGTTCCAGTGATGAAGTGATGTTCACTTTCCTTGTTAGAAGTGAAAAAACTCCTCTTTTTCCAGCCAGGGGAAACTGAGTCATTAGAACCATAGAAGGTCATCTCAGTAAACATGTCACAAAATATTCCCTTCTCATCCTTTAAGGAAAGACGTTTTTTTAAATATTTATTTATTTTTCGAGAGAGGGGAAGAGAAGGAGAGGAGGGAAACATCAATGTGCAGTTACCTCTTGAGCGCCCCCTACTGGGGGCCCGACTTGACTCGCAACCCAGGCATGTGCCCTGACTGGGAATCAAACCCAAGACCCTTTGGTTTGCAGCCCATGCTGAATCCACTGAGCCACCCCAGACAGGGCAGGGAAAGATATTTTTTTATTTAGGTTTTTGTTCTACAGAGTTATTTATCATAATCACCTAGATTTTGATAAAACTTTTGACATGGCATTTTTGATAACTAGGAAGGATGGTATTGTAGGTATGTTTTTTAAAAAGTGTTTAAAGGGCAATGCACAGGTTTTCAATTCTTTTTTAAATCCTCACCCAAGGATGTGTTTATTGATTTTAGACATAGAGGAAGGCGAGGGAGAGAGAGAAACATTGACCAGTTGCCTCTAGTATGTGTCCCAACTGGGAATCGAACCTGCAACCCTTTGGTGTTCAGGGCGATGCTCCAACCAACTGAGCCACCCAGCCAGGGTGGAATATGCAGATTTTTAGAAATGCATTTGATGTTCATTTGAAGCTGTGTCCTGCTAGACATCTCCAGGGCAAGGACCTTCTCTTGCTCCTGTGCAGCCCCTCACCTGGCACGGGGTGTGGCACGCAGCAGGTGTGCAGAAGTGTCGGCGTGAACGATCTGGAGGGAGGGTCGTGATCCTCCGAGTGTGTGTCCTCAGCGACACATCCCGCTTTCCCGAATGGACGACGGGCTTTTCATCTCATGGTTTTGTTGTGTCTAAAACATTACTTAGAATGTAGAGAAGTTTTTTTGGGGTGGGTTTCTTTTTTGAGGTAAATATTTTTGATTTTCCTACCTTCGGGAAAAATTTCATCCTTCCAAGTTTTTAATCAATCACCTACTGAAAAGAACACATTTGACATTACTACTTTTTAAAAAAAAAAACATCTTCCGTCCTGGCCGGTGTGGCCGGTTGGGTGTCATCCAGCAAAGCCAAAGATCGCCAGTTCGATTCCCAGTGAAGACACATGCCTGGGTTGAGGGGTTCAGTCCCCAGTTGGGGTGCGAAGGAGAAGCAACCGATCGATATTTCTCTCTCACATCAGTATTTCTCTCTTTCTCCCTCCCTTCCCCTCTGTCTAAAATAAGTAAATTTTTGTTTAAAAATTGCTGGGAAGGGAGCTTACACACACATCCCACTCGGGGCCGCTCTGTTGAAAGTTCAGTAACCAACAGACAGACCACAGGCATGGTCGTGAAAGGTCTGAAGCAACATTTAGCACAGAAATAAATGTTTTTGTTTTCAAGTTTGGCTCAAATAGGGGACTTCAGTCTCTCCTAAATATAGCCAGGACCAGGAGGTTGTGTGGGGCAGACCTGGGGGTCTGAATCTGCCCACCAAAGTGCTCTGTCCGCCATCACTGGCTTCTGCACTGAAATGTGGGTATTTTTATTACCATCAGAAAAGGGGACAAGCTGACTTCCAAAAACAAAAACTGGAAGAGTCATTTCTCTTCAGCCTACAGTTGTGAGAAATGGTTGTAACACCGAAGTTAATCTCTTGAAAGGCACCCGTCCCTTCATTTTCTCTTTAGTAAGGACATGTAGGCACAATGAGAAATTTCCACTTAAAAAAGCCTCCCCCTCCCTTTATTTTGTCTAGTGTGCTCCGTGAGACTGGTTATAGCAGGGAAATAAACTCTCTAAACCGCTGCTGAACCTCCCAAGGGGCGTTTCCCACCGCAGCCGAGTGCCAGGTGGGACAGACGCGCTGAGGCCCAGACTCTCCGTGGCCCGCCAGCAGGCCCGCTCACGCTGCTCCTTCTCCCCCGGCAGGTGGACGCACACGGGAACATCCTGCTGACGTCCCTGGAGGTCCACAATGAAATGAACGAGGTGGCGGGCGGCGTGGGCGAGACGCGGAATTCAGCAATATCCTTCGACCACTCAGGAATCCAGTACAGGAAACAGAGCGTGCCTCGGGAGGGGCACCGGCACTTCGGGGACAGGGGGCTCGCGCACAAGAAGACACACCTGCGCAGGAGGTCTTCGCAGCTCAAAATCAAGATCCCCGACCTGACCGACGTGAACGCCATAGACCGGTGGTCTAGGATCGTGTTCCCCTTCACGTTCTCCCTTTTCAACCTGGTTTACTGGCTGTATTATGTGAACTGAGTGACTGGACTGGACTTTTCAAAGACTTCATCTAACACCGAGTGGAATATTACTTTGCCTGTCCAGTTTTTATACCTGTACACACACGCACACACACGCACCTGTATACATACGCAATTGTATATATATGTGAACTTTCTCAGCATATATATAAAATACACGTGTATATGAGGATGTATGTGTACGTGTTTTTCACGCGCAGGTGTACATGCCCGCGTGTCGGTAAAACAAATACACATACATATGTTTTGCAGCCTTGGACAAATTTAACACAGGATGCATATTAAAGAAAGTCATCGTTCTTTTTTTCTCCCCCTTTTTCATTGAAAGGGACGAGCATTGTCTAACTACTATGCCTTGAGAATGAGGGCGCGAAACACGATGTCATCCCAAACTCTGTCCTTTCTTGTCCTAAGTTAGCCGTTTCGGTTTAAAACTCAGAAAGACGCTCTTTCACCTCCAGAAACTCACACAGCGCTGTTGATAACTTCCAGACCGATCACCCACTTCATAGCCTCTCTTTCAGTTTACTAAGCGAAGGCTTTTCAGCTTTCTCGGCGATGGGGTTTCTCTCCTTGGACGTGTGTCTCTGTACTGGTCGTGTGGGTGAGGTCACGGCCCACCTGCCGTCTTAAATGTAGCTAGCACCCACGCGGACGTCCGAACGCCCATCCTGGGAGACCCGCTGGCGAAGGACGGCTTCTCCTTGTAAGTACTCCACTCCTGTACAGTGTCTCTTTGTGTTCACGCCGCGTGGATCGGCTCGCCTGTCCCGTGGGGACTCGGTGGCGAAGTGCGGCCGCCACCTCGATCACTGAAAACGTGTTCCACGTCTCCTGTGCGGATTTCCAGGCCTGACATTTCACGGGAAACATAGACGTCTCAGGTTATCTGTTCCTCTGAGGTCAAACCATCTAGGATGACGTTCCCCTCGTCTCTCCGTCACTGCTCCCTCTTTATAAATAACATTGTATGTTACTCGGAAATATATTTGCATAATATGCATATGTATGTATATTTACCAGATTTCAGTTCTTATGCTCGCTCTCACGGCAGCATGCGATGTCCTATTTTTTTTTTCTGTGATTGTGACTCCTTTCTGTCATCTAGAATATTCCAATGGAAGCTAAAACACTTCTGTTCCATGTCGGAGACCAAGAAACATCCTCATGCCTTCATTTCCGCATCTGACATGTGTCGTAAGCACATCCCACCCCTCCTGGTCCCACGGGGACGCTGCGGGAGGGTGACCGGTCCTCACCCGCATCTTGCACTGACCCATGACCGTTCTCTTGAGGCAAAGGACAGCAGCCCGGCCACACACACTTTCCTTCTGATCCACAGCCTCATCCGTATTTGGACTTTTTAAAGCTCGTTGACACATGACACGGTGCACCGGTTTCATAGACGTAAACTTAACTTACTATTTAGATGAGCTCTTTCTAAAGAAACAAAAAAAAAGAGATGATATATTTTTTGTAAACAATATTTCTACCACAGGCATCCATACACTGAAACGAGTACGGTGTGCAGGCAGATGTCACAGGGAAGTGGAGCGTTTGGAGAGGAAAACACAAAAGCAAATGAATCCGGAAAAGAACTGCTAAATTAGTCCCCAGCTGCCAGTTCTGCCTCACACTCGGTTCCGTCCAGAGACCAGAGTCTGCACCCACTGGGTTCTCTAAGAGCTGGGACTCCTGGTCTCCATGGAGACGGAGGGACCACTTCCCGAGGGTGGGCGTGGCCTGGGCTCTTGGGGTGAGCAGATACCGTCACTGGGTTTTCCTTTGGCGGCCATAACGACCTTTAATTTATGGAAGTCTGTAAGAGCTCCAAGCCCACTGTCAGGTGAAACGTAGTCCGCAAAGTCTCACGCTAGAAACCAGGACCTATTTTCATAAAATCCTTTCCCTTCCTCCATTCCGACTTTTCTTCAACGCCTCTCCCCACCCCCAAACCCTGCTCTCTGGTTTTGTTTTAATTTAGAGACTAGCCAGTGATTCCTTGGTCTTTGGCTTTCCTGGGTCAATTTCCCCCCCGCCCCGTGGGTAACATCGGGGGAGCTTAAAAGTTAAACAGATGGGGAAAAACCTTGTAAGTGGCCTTATCATTAACATGTTAAAGAAACCAAGACATTCTTGACCTTACCCCTTTCAATACTTCAGGTATCTTTTTCTGTCTCCAGTAATTCAAAGAATGAGCTCCATGTGCAGAGGGGGACCCCAAAATGCGAAGGAACGTGGACGAAACGCAGCCAGTGGTTGATTTCAGTGTACACTTTATACTATCCAGAACTGTGACGTGACTTCTTTCTGGCGGAAGAGTGATTCACACCATGTCTGACGCATAGAGTTGAGGTACCCAAATAGCAAAGGCAGGCACCCCACGGGGCTCCAAACAGCTGCAGTCTCCTCCCCCAAGGTTTTCTGGATATCAATTTGCATGGTATAGTTATAATAGCTTTTCAGCTTTTTATATGCTTTTGCCACCAAGACTGGAACCTACCACTTTGTAGACACTGCAATGAAGTTAACATAATAGCTATACTATAAATAGTGTTTGTAACCACACACACACACACACACACACACACATACATATATTCTGTACAAAAAAACACACAACTTTTTAAGATCATTGGGTATGTGTTTGCTTTACTCCATTGAAGAAGAAAATGACTTTTCTTCTAAAGAAATTATTTTATAACTTCTCCATTTCTAAACGTTTGGGAGAAATCCCGAGAGGCAGAACTCTGACTGCTTCGGCAGCAGAGAGTTGTGTTTGGTTCTCTGTGGTCCCCCAAACCTCTCGTTGCCACACAGTAGACCCTGGAGCCAGTGGGTGAGCTGGACCAACACTTCTAAACATGACCTTGACGTGACTGTTGGGGCACGGGGGGGGGGGGGTAGGGAGAATGTTACCCACGCCCAGAGCTTTTGCGTAAGGAGAGGAAAACGGAATTTTGCATAGAATGCTCTTTCTTTCTCAACAACGCGACATAATAAAGAGTTCATTTTCTAAGCTAGTCCTGTCTTTCCAAAATGCTTCCGAGGGGCTCCAGATGTCCAGGAGAATCTCGTTAGGAGGATTCGTTCGACACTCGAGATAATGTGGGAGCCCGACTCCATGAATCCCCACAGACAAATCCCCACTGATGAGTCACCTGTGAACACAGTGTCACCTTTGCTTGCCAGCCCTGGGACTGTAGAGAGGTGTCACTGCCGATCCCATGAGACACTCACGTCCCTCTGAATCTGAGGGGAACTAGGAAAGAGGTCACAAGCCTACCCTTGTCAGGCGTGGCAAGTTCACATGCACCCTCGGTACCGTGTGTGGCTAACGCCAGCACCCAGGACTTTCGGCACGGTCAGTCATTCTCGTCACAGGCGGCCCTCCCCTGTCCAGCTCTGGAGTCAATGCGTTCCCCAAGGAGCCCCTCCCAGGGGTCTGGGCCTGGTTTCTAAGGGGACAGGCACATCATGGCTGTAGGTGTTCATTGTCAGTATCTGGGACACCACGCCATTGGGGTCTGTCCCCCCATGGCAATTTTGAAGAAAGAGAACGGACCCAACTTTGAATCTCCTGGCTTGAAAGAATACCGCCCCCACCCCCGCCACCCTGTAACTCATACTTTAACCCTCCACCTGAAAACCAGTCCATGTTACGTGAGCCAAATGGGACAATTGGTGACACAGTTTGTTTCCTCGTGACACTGACCCTGGCTCTCCTCTCGGGGACCCATGGGTCAGAGTAGCATTGAGGGGCCGAGAGCTGCCCAGGTCAGCTAAATTTCCCCAGGTCACTAGCTAGTGTGCCTTGGATCGATTACCTCTTCTCTACCGCATTGAAAGGCGCCATGTTTTCCTGAAACACTCAGCTCCTCACAGCTGGGTAACCAGCGACCCCCCGAGACTGGCTCCCACCCCAGGCCCCTCCCTGGGGCCAGCCCCCCTCCACGTTCTGTCACCCCGGTCCCCTATCCCCACTTCACAAGTCAGTGGTTGTATTCAAGGTAAGTACAGGACTATTCCAGAAGGAGCAGGCGATAGCTGTCGTGGTCGATGCCCTTGTTGGCCTCATCTCATTGTAAAGATAAAACCCAATTTTGCTTAAGCACATTGATGTAATTTTTTTGGTATTATTTGACATGAAAAAAAAACAGCAAAATTGAGTGATAGATACAATATGAAACTTGTTGATGAATGAATTCAAATTTATTAAAAAAGGACTAACTGACTTAAATGTGAAGACTGGTTCATTTGTTTCTTCCTCGGCTATCGTTGGGGTGGTGTGATGAGTTTCGTTCCAAACCCTGGTGGTGGGGCGGCCTGTTTAGGCGACGCTGAAGGGAAGAAAAAGAAGCTCAAATCTGACTCTGGGTGAAGCTGATTGAACCATGACTCGTTAAAAAAAATCATTTGTTCTGAACTCCAAGGATAACTAGACACACAGAGATCCAGCTTGTCCCTGTCTTTTTAATAAGGGTTTTAAGAGAGAAATATGTTTGTATTAAAGGCCAGGGAACCAACCTACTAACAACCTCCGGCACAGCGGTATTGGTCCTGGCTGTCTAGTCCTTTATTACTAAACTTCCCATCCATTTTCCCTGTTTATTCTCCAGTGAGAATGTAATAAGTGGTACCTATGGGTGGATGGATTATGAATAGACAGATGGATGATGGGTGTGTGGATGGATGGATGGATGGATGGATAAATGAATAAATGGATGGATAATGGATAGGCTGATGGATGATGGATATGTGGATGGATGGATGGGTAAATTGATGGATGGATGGATGGATAAATGGATAAATGAATAAATGGATGGATGGATGATGGATGGATGGATGGATGATGGATGTGTGATAGATGGATGTGTGGATGGATGGATGGATGCATGGGTAAATGATGGGTGGGTGGGTGGATGAATGGATTAAATATGGATGGACAGGTGGATGGATGGATGGATGGACAGATGGCTGATGAGTGAGTAGATGGATGGATGTGCAGATGGATGAATGATGGGTGGGTGGATGGATGAATGGATTAAAGATGGATGGGCAGATGAGTGGACGCATGCGCAGATGGATGATGGGTGAGTTGATGGATGGGTGGATAAATGAATACGTTCAGATCGTCAGACACCTCTCATCAGACAGATCTTTATTTGCAGGCACCCAGGGAAGCTGCTGACTCCCCTGTAAACACTTTAAACTGAGTGCTCCCTCCTGTAGTTGTCAGTCTAGAAATGTTTCCAGCCAATTAGTTTTTGATGGTTTACCTTCAAATGTACCCACTCTAAGCAAAACCATTCAAATTCTTTGGCTGTTTAGAGGTCCTGCATTCATTCTTTTTCATTCATGTGCTTTTATACGTTTTTGCCCATCGCTGGTCCACTGACCTTTGCTAAGCCAGGATCACCGCTATAAGGAGTCTCACCTGCCTCACCAGGCTGACACAATATTCACTCAAATGATAAGTTTCAATTGCCAACAACTGCAGAAGAAAAAGTTTTCAAACTTTGGCTTTTTTTTAAGGTTTGTTTTAAAAGCACCATGGTGCCCTGGCTGGTGTGGCTCAATGGATTGAGCACTGGCCTGTAACCCAAAGGGTCGCTAGTTTGATTCCCAGTCAGGGCACATGCCTGGGTTGCGGGCCCAGTCCCCAGTAGGGGGCGTGAGAGAGGCAACCACTTATAGATGTCTCCCTGTTTTTCTCTCTCCCTTTCCCCCTCTCTAAAAATAAATAAATTAAATCTTTAAAAAGATAAATGTGGACATTTTGCACATCTTGGAATGAGTGTACCCCCATTATTTAGTATTTTTGAACGACATTGTAAACAACCTTTAAAAATTCCAATGTCTGACGGTTTGCTGCTAGTGTGCGAAAATGCAATTGATGTTTGTATATTGATCTTGGACTTAGTGTGGGTCACTCTATTCTCTGAACTCTCTTAGAATAGTTTAGGTCCCCAGGTATTTACTTTCCATGCTCATTTTGGTGTTTTATTTACTGGGGTCTTTTCTGTATGTAAGTGACTTTTCATTCTGAGACGAGCGGCCCTCTGGGAGACGGCTTCACCAGGGTTACTCTGTGTCTCCTGTGGCTCTTCCACACCCGGGCGTTCCCTGTAACTATTCAGACTACATAAGAGGTCTGGGATGTTTCTGGGACGGTAGCAGGAATGTCTCCGTTCAAGGAGAGCACACAGAGAGCCGACCTAAATGCCGGAACCCCCGATGCCAGAAGGAAAAAGGCCTTTCTTTTCTGGGATGCTAATATCCTCTATAGGAGACTAGTTCTTCATGAATAATTATTTTTTATTTCTTTTTTTTTAAGATTTTATTTATTTATTTTTAGAGAGGGAAGGGAGGGAGAAAGAGAGAGAGAGAAACATCAATGTGCGGTTGCTGGGGGCCGTGGCCTGCAGCCCAGGCATGTGCCCTGACTGGGAATTGAACCTGCGATGCTTTGGTTCGCAGCCCGCGCTCAATCCACTGAGCTAGGCCAACAAAGCCCTTTTTTTTGTATTTCTTTTTTAAGTGTTAACTTATTTTCTTTTAGAGAGAGGGGAACGGAGGGAGAGAGGGAGAGGGGGAGAGAGAGATCATTTTGTTATTCTGCTGATTGATGCATTCATGGTTTGCTGCCTGCACATGCCCTGACCGGGGACTGAACCCGCAATCAAGTCACATCTGGACTAAATGAGCCACCCTGCCCAGGGCCAATATCTGACTTTTAAATGACAGGAAGGACGCGTCTCAGAATTACAGAGGCCACCGTGGGCTGCAGTCTAGTCACGTGGCCGTATCTCCACACAAGTGAGGATGGAAGTGTCGCCTTTATTCCAGCAATAGATGCAGAGTTTATTGTTACAGAAGAAAGTACAGTTCTGAGGGGGCATCTGTAGTCTCTGGCATGTTAACAAAATAATCCTTGCTTAGGGTGACTGTAAAAAATGGAATGTTCTACAAAAATCTGAAATGACTTTGTTACCGAAGCATGATGTGTGAAGAGTGAGAAAAAGAGATTGTAAAAATACAGACATGGCCCTGGCTGGTGTGGCTCAGTGGGTTGAGCACTGGCCTGTGAACCAAAGGGTCAAGGGTTCAATTCCCAGCCTAGGGCACATGCCTGGGTTGTAGGCCAGGTCCCCAGTAGGGGGCATTGGACAAGCAACCACACATGGATGTTTCTCTCCCTCTCTTCCTCCCTCCCTTCCCCTCGGCCTAAAAATAAATAAATAAAATCTTTAAAAAAATAAAAATACAGACATGGCCAAGTGGCTCAGTTGATTGGAGCATTGTCCCACACACCAGAAGATTGCAGGTTCCATCCCTGGTCAGGGCGGAAACCTAGGTTGTCGTTCATCCCTGATCCATCGATGTCTCCCTCTCACATTAATCTCTCTCTCTCTCTCTCACTTCCTCTCTAAGATCAACGGAAATACCCTCAGGTGAGGATTAAATAAAGCAAATACAAAAGTAGCAAAATTCTATATAAGAGACACTGTGTGGCACACATTCATTATGGTCAATGATCAAAATAACAGTCTCACAAGCTGCAGAGAAGACAGTGTAGGTTTCCAGAAAGCGGCTGATTGCAGGCAGCCCAGAAACGATAGAAGGGTAAATGAAGTCTGGTCTCCCCACAAAAGATGAGGCAATGCAGGCTCCTTCAGAAACTAGTGCAAAATAGTACTGGATGCAAAGTGTCATTTAAAAAAGAATAATTTTTAAAAAGCTCATTTAGATCACTTAAAATTTTGAGAAAGATCTTTTTATATTCCTTTTCTGCTTCCTTGAAATAGAAGTACATACTAGGGAAAGTAGCTCATCGGTGATGACATTTGGCAATCAAATCTCTTTATTTTATTACCAAACCGTAAGAATCAAAACCAAGCAAGTATTGGTGCAATTAGCAAAGGGATTTAATCTGAAGTCCTTATTTTTTTTTTTTGCCTGATTTTGAATATTGACACGGTCCACGGTATGTGGGGAAAATCTGGCAGCCAGAAGTGTTTATTTTCATTTGAATCATAGTTCACACCATGGGGCTGATAATGCCATAATTTTTGTCTACTGAGGTAAAATAACCCAAAGGAATCATTGAATAAGCAGAAGAGGTGTTGATATTTAACGCGTATCTTTTTTACTTACATGCTAAACTAAGCAAAACAATACATTTGTACCCTCACACATACATTTTAAAATAGCATAATAAAAATAATCATAGAAATAAATATAACAAATGATGGCTTATAGTCATCTAGTTCTTGGAAATAGAAGGAACTCATTCATAGGACTTATCAGCAAGTGCATTGAGAATGACGTTAAGTCATGCATTGCTATAAAAGGGAAAGAAAAACAAATTTCTCCAGCTTCCCTTTAGCTCTGCAAAGGTATTACAGAATTATGCCAGGACCTTTGATGAACCTAAAGGCAACTGGACTCAAAATCACTTTCTAGGTACGTAACCTTGGAGAAGTGGCCTCTCTGGGGTTCAGCTGTCTCTGGGACGCCATGGTGACAATTGCATCTCATAATGACAGGAGATCGTTGAACTGGGGACTGGCATTTCCCATCCCTCGCTTCCCCCTCTGTGAAACTACACCAACATCCTCAGTAGCTTATCACGCTGCAGTAAAACAATCAGAAAGCCCAATAGCACAGGACACAAACATTTCCTTTTCCCTTGACCGGCTCCCAGGTGATGGGAGATGTGGTGAATGAGGGAGCTTTCAGCTGGCCTTGGCTTTAGACTGTGGTCCCCACCTGACGTAGCTCTGGTCTCAGGTCTCTTAAGGGGCTCCTGGAAGCCGTGGGGCTGGGCAGAGTGGGTTGCAATAGATAAGCCAGATTTTCTTCCTCCCCAGCTCCCTGACTGGTGGGGGGCTTCTCAGGAACTAACAAGCACGTTCAGATGAAGGACGCGTCGTGCCTCCACCATCCACCCCCATGGATCACAGCCAGACATGGGGGATCCAGATCATCTCCAGAGAGCTCCCCTTGGGAATGTCGGCTGCAACTCTCCTTGATTAAGTTACTTGGCGTGAGCAAGGCCTGGGTTTCTGCCTGTCCAGCGGTGGCGTGAAAGGTCAACAACACCGCTCCTGCCCCCGAGATGCCACCGAGGAGAACTGCGCCAGGACAGCCTTGTCCAGGTTGCGACTGGGTTTTCTTGGTCCAGCCGGCCCCCAGGGATGAGCAGGGACCAGCCCCTGCTGGGTCCTGGGTGCAAGTAAAAGGGAAAAGACATTTATTGATGATAGCCATTCTGCCAGGTGGGAGGTGGTACCTCGGTGTGGTTCTAATTTGTGTTCCTCTGATGATTAGTGATGTTGAGCATCTTTTCATAGGCCTACGGGCCATCAGGGTGTCCTCTGGAAAAGTGTCTATTCTGGTCCTCTGCTCATTTATTCATTGGATTTTTGGTTTGGGTTTTGTTTGTTTGTTTGTTTGCTTTTTTGGTGTTGAGTTGTATGAGTAATGGAAAACAGTATTTTAAATTTTTTCAAAAAGAGCCCTGGCTGGCATGGCTCAGTTGGTTGGAGCATCGTCCCGAAAATCAAAAGGTTGAGGGTTCGATTCCCAGTCAGGGCACGTGCCTGGGTTGCAGGTTCTGTCCCTGCTGAGGTGCCTATAAGAGGCAACCGAGCAATGCTTCTCTCTCAAACATCAATATTTCTCTCCCTCCCTTCCCTCTCTCTAACAACAACAACAAAAATATTTAAAGAAAGAGTCCATTCACTGATCTGAGGAATCTGGAAATCTGAGGGAGACAGACAGACAGAAAGGAGTATCTCACAGACTCAGTCAGGAACACGAGCTGTCTAAATCGGGCCACAGAATCGGAGCTGGAGCAGAGGAGCCGGTACCTGAACTTGGCCTTGAGGCGAGGGTCCAAGTTTGAACGCCATGTGGAATCGCGTCGCAATGTAAGAGACGGAGGGAAGGTCAGTTAATGTAAGTTTTCAGGGTGGTGATGTTACTCTCCTCCAGCAGAGGACAGTTTCTGGGAACCCTGCCCATGTGGTTTCCCTCTTTAATATAACGTGCTTTGAGGTCCTACCTTTTTACTTTGCTGTTAAACAGATCAAAATAATGTAATGGTATTCATATTGTTATTATTTCAGGTATTTCATGCCACTAATGACAGGTTCACTGCATTCCCTGCTGTAACCCATTAGCCTCTGTTTAAATTGTTATTATGTTTAAATTATTCTTACCCCAGGGGGGCTGAGGAGACGTTTGCTACTTCATGGAAACAGATAAGAGGGGACTGAATGTTTACACGCATTATCTCATTAAAACTATACACCAATAATTCATTTTAGTTACAGTTGTTTTCAAATCTCCGCAAATCCCATTGCCAGCAAGAGAAAAATCTTTAAAATGTGGCTGTTTCTATAATACAAACTTTACTTTAAAAAATTTATTTATTTTTTTTAGAGAGAGGGGGAAAGGAGGGAGAAAGAGAGGGGGAGAGAAACATCAATGTGTGGTTGCCTCTTGAGTGCCCCCTACTGGGAACCTGGCCCACAACCCAGGCAAGTGCCCTGACTGGGAATCGAACCTGCGACTCTTTGTTTCACAGGCTGGCACTCAATCCACTGAGCCACACCAGCCAAGGCAACCTTGACTTTTTTGAACAACAAATGATTTTTTTTTAATGGAGCCAACAATTTCATTGAGGTTCATAGGATCTATAACTCTAAAAACAAATGGTTTTCTTACTATTCATTGACCCTCATACCAGATCCCTTATGTGTTTGCCTCATGTTTTCACGAATAACATTTTTATTGAAACTTTTTTTATTATCCATCACAATGATTGAAGAGTAAAGGTATATAAAGAGTAAACTGCTTCATGAGGCATAGATACATCGTCCAGATACAATTTGGGGAGCTAGAGCAGCTGGGTGGAGTGTCGTTGGGATTCAAGGGCTATCTTTCCCACACCCACCCAGGGCAAGGCGCTTGTTTAACGCAGGTTTGAACAACAGGGTGGGCAAAGCCCCCTGGCAGTGGAGGCGGCCGGGGAGCATGTCACATGGTGTCTGCGCATCAGAGGACGTGGTAAATTGCACGTGCGTGTTTCTCATTGACTGTTTCCGATCCCTGTCTCATGCACATTTCCTGATGTGTATGTGCAAGGGGATGGTCATGCCCACCACTGAGGCCAGCTCGCGTAAATGGGTCTGCAGCCTGTTCCCTCCGACTGACTAAGGCCCACTGATTCCTATTCCCCTTGACAACCAGATCATGAATGAACCACTAAACGTGCTTCCTTGGCACAGATATTAACATTGGGATCTTCAGTGACAAAAAGGAAATCCTTTAAACCAGCCCCGGGGGGGTGGCTCAGTGGGTTGGAGCAATGTTCTGTACACCCAAAGGTTGCAGGTTCGATCCCCAGTCAAAGCATCTTTGAGAGGCAACCAATTGATGTTTCTCTCTCACACTGATGCTTCTCTCTCTCTCTGTCCCCCTCCCTCCCTCCCTCTCTTCCTCCCTTTCTAAATCAATAAAACATATCATCTGGCAAGGATTAAAAAATTAAAAAAACCCTCTAAACCAGGAAACAAAGATCAGACGGTGCTATCCGCAAATGCTGACAAGGAGCAGTTGGAGGCAGAATTTCCTCCAGCTTTAAGTTTTTAAAAATGTTACTGCTTTGTCATTGCAATGTGATGCCTAGATTCTATTTTAATTTTTTGCACCTGGCTATGGAGGAGAGCTGCTTTTCTTCCAGCAGAAACTCATGGGATCAGTGCTGTGTTCATAGGAAAGTATATTAGCTTCTGTTCGGCAGGGAGGATGCAGGATATTCACCTAAAAAGAAAAGGCCGAAGTGAGAGACAGCAAGCATGTATTTGCAATACAAAGAACAACCATTTGGAAGCTCTGATTCAGTCGGAAACGCAAACAGTGTTCTAATTAGGGGACCAAGGTGATGCGTATTTATGAGAATGGAAAGGGGAGTAATTACATCAATTACAGCAACGGACTAAAATGTAAAACATCATTTCGAATTGGCATCGCTATGTGACTTCATCTGCGACAATGGAAATGCCTTCCTTTTATTGATGGAATTCCTTTATTTTCCAGTGGCCTGAATTTCAGAATGAGCCAATGTGAATTCAAAGGAGGGCCACAAGAAAATGAAAGCGAATCTCAACAGCTTGGGATTATTTTCCTTCAAAGATATGCTCGCCCGGCCCTGGCCAGGTAGATCAGTTGGTTAGGGCCTTGTCCCGATGTGCCAAGGTCACGGGTTTGATCCCTGGTCACGGCCCATGCAAGAACCAACCAATGAATGCGTCAGTAAGTGCAGCAACAACAAATCGACATATCTTTCCCTATCTCTAAAAGCAATCAATAATCAAATTTTTAAAAAAGATATTCTTGACATTGCCCAGGCTGGGCGTCACTAGAGCCTGACCCGGGATTCAGGTTGGACCGACTCACGGGGTGTTCACAGGAAGGGAGGTCTCAGCCCAGACCTGCTGTGGGAATTCTCTCCCTGCGGGAATGCCGTGCAGGGCGGGGCAGCCCCTGGCCCAGCTCTGAGGGGACGGAGGAGGGCAGTTCTCCAGGGCATGGACGACTAGGAGGGGTAATTGCCCTGTGTACCCTCCACAAATGGCCCCCCAAGGGTGGCTCAGGCCGACTCCTGACAACAGGAAGCAGCAGCAGAAAGCAGCGGTAGTCCTGGGGACCTGTGCCCAGCCGCAGCTGCGGTTAGCATTGACCTTGGAAGGCCGTGCAACATCAGTATCGGCATGTTAGATGCCCTCCCAGATGTGACTTCTGGGCGGCCTGTGGCCTTGTTGGCATGACATTCTAGAAGATGCTATACCTGAAGCGCCAACCGTCAACAAAGCCGGAGTTTCCACACCGGGACTTCAGGCCCTCCGGCTTTGGGTCTGACACAGGGGAGAGGATAAATTAATACCACGCAGCAAAGGGAGAACAGTTTCACAGCAACCAAATGACTCGGGTTTCCGGAGTCCTAGAAAGTTTGCCTTATCTGCCGGGCAAGGGTTCCCCCACCTCTGTGACGGGACACACCCTGGTGCTTAACTGCCCAGCAGAGAGGAGGCAGAGGCCGGCTGCCCCCGGCTCCAAAGTCTGGGAGCCTGGAACGTGTCCCTCCACGGTCACCCTGGTGTGGCGGTGGCACCTGCAAGCAGAGCTGGTGCTGCACCCACATCTCGGACAGCAGACACTGCCTCCACTCTTGCGTCTGCTATTCCCAGGATGAGAACGTCTCAATGGAAACATCACCAAAAAATATGCTTTCCCAATTTCACAAACATCCCAATTGACCGCCTTTTTGCCATGGATACTGCATGCCCACGTTTTGGGCCCAAACGTTCAGGAGAAGAAAAATCTTCCATTTTCATTTTTGAATTCAATTACTTATTTATTTGTATTTAGACACAAAACTGATTCTCGGGTTCCAGGGTATTATTTAGCACACAGATAGCATTACTGCTTTTTAGAGTTCCACTTTCAGCACGTAAGCGTAAAGAAAAGAATTACAGACGTGTATATAGATATGAAATTGGTACCACCCATGTATAATGCGCATCCTTATTTTTCCCTCAAAAATTTGGGCCCAAAAGTGCGCATTACAGATTCCCGTACCCTGGGCAACGCAGGTGCGCCCAGGTAAAGCTTTCAGTAAATTTTTCCTGATGACAATCTAGCCCCGGCAGGAGGCTGCTTTCCGGAGACGTACGCGGGTAATGCTGCGATGATTCTGCGGTGATTTCTGGGGGTATCCTCCCTGGGCCAGCAGACGCGTGTCCGAGGTGGGGGGCGACTGCGGACAAGAGGGCGTTTCTGGGCGGCCTGCGGATTGGAGCATCGAGGAGGAAGCGCCGGGAGGGTGGGAAGTCTCCACCAAGCAGGCCTGGGTGAGGGGAGGAGGGCTTAGCGTTCGCTGGGGCAGCCTCGGGCAGAAGCCACGACCCACCCCGCTCACCCCGCTTCCCTCGTTTAGTGTGAACTCGGGTGCTTTCCTGTGCTCCCCCGGCCCCTCAATCGGCCAGGAAGGCCTTGGGTGTGTGCGTGCCCCTCGTTCGGAGGACAGCAGGCGTTAACTACAGGTTGGTGTCCCAGGCAGGCAGCATTTTTAGCATCTGGGAAAGTCAGTGGTGGAAACAGAGCCAGCAGCCCAGGGCGCGGTCTCCTGCGGAGGAGACGGGAGACGTCTTCCCCAGGGGGCTGATGTGGCTGCGGAGTGGGAGTCTCCATCCCTCCCCGGACACCCCAGCCTTGGCAGCAGAGCCCAGAGGTAGGTACCAGAAGATGCTGCCTCGGCTCCGAGCTTTCTCTCGGCTGCATTGCCCTCCCCCCAGACTTGTTTACACCGTACCCAGAGCCGAACTGGAGTCCCTGCTTGCCCGTGGCCGGCCTCACCCTCACCCTCACCTTCCCATAGAGCACGCCTGGGCCTCAGGTGCCAATCCCGATTCGCTGGCACAGGTCAAAAGCAATTCTACAAATAACCCTTGTAGATTCTTCTAGAAGCCGGATGCTGTGCTTGGCACCCTCATAGGCCTTTTTATTGTTTTCTCAAACCTTTAAAACAATTCTGGAGGAGGAACTGTCTTAGCTCCGCTGGGCAAATGACAAAGCTGCCACCACTTTGCCAAAGTTACGCGGTAAGTTGGAGAATGGAGAGAACCGCAGGCCGAAACTGAATTAGCTGGTGCCGGGAGTTAAAGGTGACGCATTGGCTGGTGGCCCATCTGGCCCCATGCAGTTAGAAAGTCAGAAATGACAGGGCAGAGAAGAGGGGGACCCGAGGCACCCTAGGAGACAGAGGAAAATGTTTTCGCGTGTCTCTGTGTGGATTGCTAAGACCGTATAGAAAGGATCGCTATCTGACGTTTAACTTCGTTTTTAAAAAATTTTGTAAAGTCTGTATTTTCCCATTGGAGTTGCCATACAATATTATGTGAGTTTCCGGCACACACCATAGTGTGTTAGGCATTTATATAATTTATAAAGTGACCCCCCCAAGAAGTCTAGTGCCCACCTGGCCCCATATGTGGTCATTACAATATTATGGCTTACATAATACATTATGAATTACAACTGTATTCCCTGTGCCGTATTTCCCATCCCTGTGACTATGTTGTAATTACCAATTTATACTTCTTAATCCCTTTACCTTCTTCATCCGTCCCTCGAACCCTCTCCCACCTGGCAACCAGCAATTTGTTCTCTGTATCTATGACTTGGTTTTATTTGCTTTTTGTTTTTTAGATGCTACATATAAGGAAATCATACACTACTTGTCTTCCTCTGTCTGACTTACTTCCCTTAGCATAGCATCCTCTAGTCCATCCCAATTGTTGCAAATGGCAACACTATGCCGATCTTTTGTTAGGGCTGAGTAGTATTCCATTGTGTACATGGACCACTTCTTTTTGTATCGTTCTGTCTCCTGATGATACGTTGCACTTCTGCGTGGGCACCCCCTCCAGGTAGCGCCTTGTAGCTAAAGGAGAGTGTGCGTGTCATCATGCCATTCTCAGCTAGTCGTCCTCGACCTCAAATCGGCAGTGACTTTGCAATGTATATTTTTAAATATATCTTATCGATTATGCTATTCCAGTTGTCCTAGCTCTCCCTCTGTCCCCCTCCACCCTCAGGGTACCCTCATTCCCTGCCACAGTTTCCCCCTTAGTTCATGTCCTGCGTGAGGCATATAATAAGTTCTTTGGCTTCTCCATTTCCCATACTGTTCCTAATATCCCCCTGTCTATTCTGTACCTACCGATCTGTACTTCCTAATCCCTGTATATCCTCCCCAATCCTCCCCCTTTCCCCACCCAGCTGCTAACCCTCCATGTGATCTCCATACCTATAATCCTGTCCCTGTTCTGCTTTATTGCTTAGTTTGTGTTTCAGATTCAATTGTTGATAGCTGTGAATTTATTGCCATTTTCATGTTCATAGTTTTGATCTTCATTTTCTTAGATAAGACCCTTTAACATTCCATATAATACTGGCTTGGTGATGAAGAACTCCTTTAGTTTTACCTTACCTGGGAAGCACTTTATCTGTCCTTCGATTTTAAATGATAGCTTTGCTGGATAGAGTAATCTTGGCTGTAGGTCCCCACTTTTCTTCACTTTGAATGCTTCTTGCCAGCCCCTTCTTGCCTGCAAGGTTTCTTTTGAGAAATCAGCTGATAGTCTTATGGAGACTCCTTTGTAGGTAACTCTCTGCTTTTCTCTTGCTGTGTTTAAGAGTCTCTTTGACCTTTGCCATTTTAATTATGATGTGTCACCCAAGTCAAAACTTTGTGTATCAGTCAGGTACCCTTGACCCTCGAGTCTGAAGAGTGATGCAGCCCTGACCGGTGTGGCTCAGTGGGTTCAGCATCATTCCACAAACCAAAAGGCCATAGGTTCAATTCCCGGTCAGGGCACATACCTAGGTTGCAGGTTCTGTCCCTGGTCAGGGTCATGGTGTGTGTGACAGGCAACCCACCAATGTTCCTCCCTCACATTAATGTTTCTCTCCCTTTCTCCCTCTCTTTCCTTCTCTAAAAATAAATACATAAAATCTAAAAATAGGAGTGTTGCAGGGTGGTCCAGGACCATGCTACCCAAGCAGTGAGCCTGTGGCCCGGCTGAGCAACCTGGAGCGTAGGGAACCTCAGTCTTATAGGAGCACCTCAGGGAAACATACCGCATCTTATTACCTGCGTCAGGAGACAGATAGATAGGCCTTAGTCCTGAGGAGGTGTTACCTCTGTCTTCCAAGGATGCCAGAGGCAGGTAGAAACACCCTGGAAACCGGCTTCCAACCAGCATTGCTTCTGTTAGACATGCAGACTCCACCCCCTCCACAGCGCCAGCCAATCAAATAAGACTCTTTGGGTGGGAGGAGTTTTATGAGCCATCAGGCTTCTGCCCCGCCCCTTTGTTTCTGATTGATCGGTCCAAGCAGCCCTGCAGGTGACCCAGAGCTTTGGGGTGCAGGAACGGGTTCTGGGTCATGCATCTGAAAACTGGAGGCGTCCTTCCGTGGACCCACATACAATGGATTGAAAGGTCTTTTTCTTCACTGCATCATCATCCTTGAGATAATTTTATCACGATGATCTCACCGATGTGCACTGTCTCCTTTTATTTTAATCTCACACGTTCTCACACGTTTGTAACACAGAAAGCACAGACGACAGTTCTGACATTTACAAAGATGTAGGTTTCATTAGCACGTGGATTGCTCGATCTGAAAACCCAGATGCCTAAATATTGGGGAAGGTCGGGTAGAGCAAATCCTCAATTTCCATCGTTCAATATTCTAATTTTATCAAGTTAAAAATTGAGAAGGCGACTTTATTTAACTCCCCACCTTCCCTTTTGTTAGTTCTTCAGAATAATTACAGAAATTCAAATTGCATGAAAAGAAGGGAAAAAATAAGATAATCAAAGCCCTATCCCTATGTATTTCCTTTTCTTTCTTTTTCTTTTTTTCCTAGTAGCAAACATTCATGACAAAAGCTCAGTAACTTTCCTTTTTGGATAGAAAATTTATAATAATATCAGTACAAAGAAGAACTATTTGATGCCAATGATTAAGAAGACAGATCTAAATAAAGTTTCATTTAAATTCTTTTTAATTAAATCTATTGGGGTGACATTGGTTAAAAAGATCATTTCAAGTGCACATTTCTATGAAACATGATGTGTACATTGCACTGTGTGCTCACCACCCAAAGTCAAATCTTCTTCCACCGCCATACACTTGACCCCCTTTACCCTGTAGCACCCCACCCCTGTCCCTCTGGTCACCACCATACTGCCTTCTGTGTCTATGAGTTACAGTTTTATGTCCCACACATGAATCATATCATTGGTTCTTAGCTTTTTCTGACTGACTTATTCTGTTTAGCACAATATCCTCAAGGTCCATCCATGTTGTCGCAAATGGCAGTATTTTATTTCTTTTTTTTTTTAGATTTTATTTATTTATTTTTAGAGAGAGGGGAAGGGAGGGAAAAAGAGAGGAACATCAATGTGTAGTTGCCTCTCATGTGACCCCCCCAACTGGAGACCTGGCCCACAACACAGGAATGTGCCCTGACTGGGAATTGAACTGGTGACCCTTTGGTTCGCAAGCTTGCACTCAATCCACTGAGCTACACCAGCCAGGGCTATTTGATCTTTTTTATGACCAAGTACTGTTCCATCGTATAGACACCGCATCTGCTTCATCCAGTCCTCTGTCAAGGTCACTGTGGTTGTCTCCACATCTTGCCCAGCGTGAATAATGCTGCTATGAACAGAGGGTGCGTGTACCTCTGTGACTAAATGTTTTCAAGTTTTTCGGGTAGATGCCCAGGAGAGAGATCACTGGGTCATATGATAACTCTATTCCTTATTATTTGAGGACTCTCCAGACTGTTTTCCATGGTGGCTGCTCCAGTCTGCATTCCCACCAGCAGTGAACAGGGTTCCTTTCTCTCCACACCCTCTCCAACCCTTGTTAGCACTTGCCTTGCTGATAACCGAAAGGTGCTTTAACAAAACTATGGCTCTCTCAACTTTGTCCTCGGTGTTTCATAGCTTCCAGGTCGGATTTCTAACTCAGTAAGAACACTACATCCAGCTAGTCAACTTCCCACAATTGAATTTGAAATTAAAATATTATCAACACTTCCTATGCTTCAAACCAAGTAGTCTGGCGATAGAATTGAGTTAGGTGGGTACTCATTCTTGGGTAGATCCAATCAGAGCCAAAGCAGAACTGGGCTCACTAAACCCTTTCTCACGGTTCTTATCTCTAAGATACTGGAAAGAAAGCTAATGAGACAGTAAGTATGGAAATTGAGATTCAACTCAAACTCATACTAGAGCAATTTTCCATTGTGTTATGTAAAGCGAACCTGGTTGCATTATTAAGTATGGAATATTTAGTTCATCTCATGGAATCCTGAAGGTTTGGGTCTGTTGGAACCTTCTCTTCTACAAACCTATAGCTTGCAATATTTGAGTAGTAATTTATCTTTTTATCTTCCTTTCTTTTCCATTGGAATTAACAAGTGAAATGTCGTGTTCCTTTGACTGTCTCCTGAACACAATGCAAGAATACCCTGTTGAGCCCTGGCTGGTGTAGCTCAGTGGATTAAGCACAGGCCTGTGAACCAAAAGGTTGCCAGTTCAATTCCTAGTCACAGCACATGCGTGGGTTGTGGGCCAGGCCCCCCTAGGGGGTGCACAATAGGCAACCACATATTGATGTTTCTCTCTCTCTCTCTTTCTCCTTCCCTTCCCCTCTGTCTAAAAAATAAATAAATTTTTTTAAAAAAATAAAGGGTGTCCACATTTGAGAAGTTTTCCAATGGTGTCATTGGCACCTAGCAAGACAAACTTGAAAGCATGCCATTTGTCCTCCTTCAAAGACCCCCTGGGGAGGCTGTGACACCCCATGGCACTGAGTGCTTACATGTAACCTGTGCCTGGAACATCGTTCTCCAAGGCCAGTGAATTCCTCTGCTCTAGAGGTTACGCAGAGGTGAAGCATTTTCCTTTAAAATCATTGATTGGAGTGAATATAGGTACATGATTAACATTAACAGTGGATGCCAAGCGTGAGCTTTGGAAAGAGTTGAGGCAGAGGCGTTTCAGAGGGTGGGTAGGACATGCTGGGATAATTTGTCTCGAGTTGGCCCCATTGAAAAGTCTCTACTCTTCTGTTAATACACTCATTCAAGACCTTTATAGCCAAATGACCACTGACGGCTTTTCGTGTGCCAAAGAGGAGTCATTTGCTGACTGAAAGCACAGGTTGGATAAAGATTGTCAAGGTGTACTCTAGCCCTGGCTGGGTGGCTCAGTTGGTTGGAGCATCATTCCGTACACCGAAAGGTTGTGGGTTCGATCCCTGGTCACGGCACATATGTGGCTTATGGGTTTGGTTCCCAGTCAGGATGTATATGGGAAGCAACTGATCGATGTTTCTGTCTCACAAAGTCTGTCTGTCTGTCTGTCTCTTTCTCTCTCTCTCTCCCTCTCTCCCTCCCTCCCTTCTGTTCTTTCTCTCTCTCAAATCAATAAATAAAATTTTAAAGAATGCAAACTGCATACTATGCCCAAATTATTTTAACATGGTTGTATCTCTTAGTTATGACTAATTCGAGGAGTTTTTTCTACTTTGGAGAATTTCAATAGTGAAGGCAATGAAAGAAAAATCAATTAGTCATCATACGTATGTGAAAACAAGGAAAGCCAGGTTTCTGATCACATGGTTCCGTCTACAATGAGCACGGCAATGGATTTAAACCACTCGCCAGCCTAGAGTAACACGGGACACCCAGGGGCAGGAGTGGGTATTGAAATCATACCTTTTGTGTTTTTCCCACCCCTTCTTTAATAGCCTGACCTCTTTCCATGCACAATCTCCCTGTAATCAGCATCTCACTCATTTTCTCTCTGGTTCACTTTGCAAACTAATTTCTCACTGCCTCTTCATGGAGAATAGACTGTCCTTCGTGTGAAAAGTACATCAGTCTTGAGCAACAAGAAACAAAGGACGATGTCTTATTAAGTCTCTCCCAAGCGAAAGCAGGCAGCTTGATTAAATTGTGGTCAAGGTGGGCAAGCAGACAATGAGTGAACATCCAAGAAGTCTCCATTGCAGGCAGGCAGCTGCTTTTCTTTTAGAAGAATAGCCTCAAGGTCCCTAAAGTGTAGGTGGCATTGGGTTACTGCCGATACAAGAGCAACAGATTGAGAAAAACTTTCCCAGGACCGGGAGGGTGTGGCTCAGTTGGCTGCTGTTCCGCAAAGTGAAAGGTCACCGGTTTGATTCCCGATCAAGGCACATGCCTGGGTTGTGGGTTCAGCCCCAGTAGGGGTGCATATGAAAGGCAACAGATCAATGTTTCTCCCTCATCTCGATGGTTCTCTCCCTCTCTTTCTCCCTACCTTTCCCTCTCTCTAAAAATAAATAAATTAAATCTTTTTAATTTTTTTAAAGATTTTATTTATTTATATTTAGAGTGAGGAGAAGGGAGAGAAAAAGAGGTAAACAAACATCAGCATGTGGTTGCCTCTCACGCGCCCCCTACTGGGAACCTGGCCTACAATCCAGGCATTTCCCTGACTGGGAATCAAACCAGCGACCCTTTGGTTCACAGGCCTGCACTCAGTTCACTGAGCTACACCAGCCATGGCCAACTAAAATCTTTTTCTAAAAAAAAGAACAAAAAGGTTTCTCAGGACTAGGTATTTTCAAAAACTCCATGTGAAATGCTATTGTCAACAGTCTTTTTCCGAGAGATTACGAGCAAAGAGCAATGTATATATGAAGTCAGATTAGACCCACAGCATGGAGGTGGTTCTCTGTCTCACTCGGGCTCAGCGGCTGGATCCTCGCTGAACATCTATCTGTCCAGCCTCCTTACCACCAATTCTGAGAGGCGTCTCTAATTCTCTGTCTATTTTCACACAAGAACAAGAGGTAACATGGCTATTTGGAGTGAGTTCAAAACACACGTGAAACCCTCAGCCATGAACACTTCCCTACAAACCCCTGGTTTCTTATTCCCGCAGTGAAAATAGCGCCTCATAAATCTGTCTCGCTTGAGCTTCTACTCTGGCAGGTCCTGGTTTTCCTATAACCTTTTTCATTTCAAAACATCCGAGTGCCGTTGAGCACATTTCAAAGAAAATGAATATTCTCCAACCCTTCCCCTTCCTTCCTTCTGCCTCCAGAAAGGCTAAATTGAAGCAATTCAGGCCGTGTCGAGGAAATGGAACTCGGGAGCCTGGAGAGTTCCCACACATTAGTCTCACTAGAAAATTTCATCATGTCCCTAAATAAGATTTAAGTGCCCAGGTCCAGAAAAATCTCCACATATTGAAGCTCATTTCAGAATATCCTCGGGGATGACTCCTTCATCCTTCTCCAGCAGATATGGGTAATTCCACAGCTGCTTCTGTGGAAAAGCAATGGGCAGGCAGTGTGCAGGGTCGGGGGTGAGGGCCGTGAGCAGCCAGGAGCGTGGGAAGATTGGTCTCCTTTATGCAAGACAGGCAGGCGGCTTTCTCACCTGCGTGCTTCCTTTCAGTGTATGGGAAAGGAAGGGGGCAGGTGGATACTTATAAGAGCTGGTTTATTCTGTGTGTCTCAGCCTATTGATAAGGATGCTAACAGTTAGAAATACATGAGGCTCACCTGGACGCAGATTCCCTTCTGGGAACCAATGCTGTGGCTGCATCAGGCATCGTGGTTCTTACTGTAATTGCAATAACCATCAGGAAGCTTTGAAAGAGGAAAGGTTTCTTGCCTACAGGTCCTAGAAGGTACATAGCACACCTGGGCCATGTGGTGGGGTCAAGGGTAGAGAACGAGAATGAACATGGGCCAACGGTTCTAATTTGGGCGGGATAGAGGTGCCTTGGGTTCTGCAGGTTCAAACTTTACTGGTGAAATAAAGACATCAGGCCAGGAGCTGAAGCATCTGCAGGGAAGAAAAAAGAGGAGGCCAAATGGGAAGTTATGTAAGTCAACCAAACTCCTCCAAAACCAAGGAGCTTGGGAGGAGGGAGCATGGTTCTTCGTCTGCTCCGGCAATGTGTTTGAAAGTAATGCCTCGGTAATCAAGGTTCAAGCCAGGCAGGTATGAATGACCCACGGACACGGACAACAGGGTGGGCATTGACTGTGGGGGGTGGGGCAGGGGAGAGCAATGGTGGGGAGGGGGAATTGGGACAACTGTAATAGAACAACAATTTAAAAAAATGACAAGGCTTATGAGGTCCATCCACAAAGTAGCTAGCCATATACTATGAAAAATAGAGACATTTATTGAAGAAACAAGATACAAGAGACATTGTACACAAGACAATGACGTCTCAGTCCCCTTTGAAGTAGGCACCTTGGGAACTCACATAGTTCTCCCAGTCATCATCAGCTGCCCCATCATATTTTCCCGAATCTCATCAATGCTCTAAAATCTCTTCCCTTTCAAAGGTAATTTTAGTTTTGGGAAAAGCCAGAAGCTGCAGGGCACCAAATCTGGGCTGTAGGGGGACTGAGTCACCTGGGTGATTTGATGTTTTGTCAAAAACCTCTGCATGAGATGTGATGCATGAGCAGGTGCATTGTTATGAGGAAGCTGCCAATCACCACAGCTGAGGCCTTCTGAATCATCTGAATAGTTTCCGTGGAGATATTTTCAAGCTTAACACAAAATTTGACGCAGATTCATTGCTCTACTCACTCATTCATTTTGAATGCAATGGCCACACAGTACACACGCTCACTCAGCGGCATCTGCCACCCCCACTGACCAGTACAGTGAAGTCCTCATTGTTCACCCATGCGCATTCCAGTCCTCTCTCCTTGGCTGCCAGTTACATCGATGTCATGCAGACGGTCCTTATTATACCACCAATGGATGGACATTTCTAGGCAGACCTTGTATACTACCTGGGTACAAAAAAAAACTCCTGTTGCACATATCACCCACCAACACTGACATACTTGAAAACAGAAGGCAAGGGAAACAAGATGATATGGGCTGAAGGTTTCTACTGCTACTCACATCATATATTGAAATCTAACCCCCAAAGTGATGTTTGGTATTTGGAAGAGGGGAGTGCATTGTAGTTGATTAGGTCATAAGGGTGGAGCCCCCATGAGTGGGATTAGTGCCCTTATAAGAGACTCCAGAGAGCTCTCTTGCCTCTACCATATGTGAGGTTACGATGAGAAGTCGGCTGTCAGCACTGCAGAAGAGAGTCTTCACCAGAATCCAACCTGCTGGCATGCTGGTCTCAAGCGCCCAGCCTCCAGGACTGTGAGAAATGAAATTTGTTGCTTAAGCCCCCCACCTGCTGTCTTTTGTTAGAGCATCTTGAACTAAGATATGAGTCCAGTGAGAACCTTACCTTCAGGGGAGACTATGTTATGCTATTCTTCAAACTTTCCTTTTGGAATCTGGACTTCCAGTTTATACCTTGAGAGACTTTTCATCTGGGCAAAAAGAGAAAAATGTACTACATTATGAAAAAAAAATCCCTAGGAAAAAGTTAGCTCTCGATCGGATCATTTCTAAGGGAAACGGAAGTTTCTAAGGGACATTTCTAAGGTGGCTAATTGGAAAATACTAGAAGGTGAAAGCCATGGGGTAAAGCAAAGCTCTGTCCTTTAGCCTGCTCCTGCTTGAGCACTCGACTAGCCCAAAGGTGTCCCCACACCTTGGGTCCTCCACGGGTCCTGTCAGTCTTCAGTCGCTCTTCCCCCTAAACTTCTCTAGGTCAGAGCTCCAGTCAGCCAAAAACGGATCTTTAAAGGCTGAGGCTTCTCATCCAATTCCTTCTTGCAGGCTTTAAGATCCATCCTTGGGCCCTGGCTGGTGCGGCTCGCTTGGTTGGAGTGTCATCCTGTAACCAAAAGGTCGCAGGCTCAATTCCCAGTCAGGGCAGATACCTAGATTGTGGCTTTGATCCCCAGTCTGGCCATGTACAGGAGGCAGCCAATGAATGCTTCTCTCTCACACAGATGTTTCTCCCCTCTTCTCTTTCTAAAAACAATGAAAAAATATTCTAGGGTGAGGAAAGAAAAACAAAATCCAGTCTTGGAAGTGATGGAAACAATTCTTCCTTGTTGATTTTGGGATAAAGTGATGGGGTGTTCTTCGTAGGTGAAGGAAGAAACATCCTTCTGCCTTTTCACAGGAGCTTGAAGAAACCATGCCTATGTTCAATGCAAAATTCTAACATGGGCCAAGAAAATTCTAAAACCATCATGTACAAAAAAACTAAACAAAGCACTGAAACATGTGAGCATAAACTTCTGTAGTTCACTTCTTAATATATATTTACAGGAAGGAGCTATTTACCAGTTGGTATGTTATTGTATGTGTTCAATTCAAGAATGGTCACCCTTTGAGTCTTCTCTGTCTGATAAGAAAAATATTACACCTAATGTTTCCTAACACCAAGGCTGCAGCAGTAAAAATGGGTGATATCTAGGACCCTTTCCAATCTATCTGTAAGGGTTAGGGTTACTGCAGAAAACAGAAGTCACTATGGAGTTTTAGCCAGGAAATGGTTAAACATATAGAGGTAGACACTTACACAACAGACAGAATGGCTAAAGATCTCCAGGAAAGATGCCCTGAACAACACAAATGTCACTCACAGAAAAGTTATTACCTCTGAGGCCACTAAGTGCTGCCTCCAAGTCAGCCCTATAATTGCACGCCAGATATCACTGAGATATTTGACTGTGGCTGCTCCCTCTTTCATTCAGGAATCAGGGAGAGGCCACTTCAAGGCAGGTCCCACAAAGAGCCTCTTATTACCAGGACCTTTGACAAACAGGGCAGGAGCTCAGCCTTCATCACGGCTTCTCTTTCAAATCTTGTGCAATTGATCCAATTGGAGAGACTAATTGACACTCTGAATCCTAGCTGCAAGGGAGTCCAGGAAACAGAGGTTTAATTTTTCAACTTTAAACAGAGATCAAGGTGGAGTGAAAACTAGTTCAGATTATTATTGTTTACTCCTCTTCCTGCTTGAGGAATGAAGAAGAAGCATCGGGAAGAATGACAAGTGTGAGATGCCCACAAGCAAACCCCACAGCTTGAGATGGGCAGGTTGGTTGTTAAAGGTTGTTATAATGACAAGGCCAAATGGAAGTCCCTGGGCACCTTGACCCAGCACTGTTTGGAGCCCAGCCTGTGGCCAGAGAGCAGCCCTGTGTCACAGAGGCACAGAACTGGGACCATCACCAGGACCCCACCAAGGTCACCCAGAGTGCCTGGTTCAGTGATGGCTCCCATGCTGGGCTGGAACCCTGTCCCGGTATGAAGTAGGACAGGGACATGACAGATGAGAAATTACGGAGGAAAAGCAGTGCCTGGGGTCCAACTGCTGTTGGGCTCAAACGCTGGTTGACTAAGAAGTAACCACATTTGCTTGTAAACACAGACAGTAGGGATGCTGGCATCTATTTAAAATAACTGAGAGGCAGTGTTTTTCTTTCATATTTATTTAAATGTACGTGGTTGGCTGCATATTTGACATTAAGTTGTTTTTCTCCTATCAAGCTTGTCATTTCTGATAACTAAATATTTGATTTCATGTGGCAGATTTTAATTGATGGGTGACAGGAGAGAGTTTACTCTGTGACACGGGTTACCCAAAAGCAGAGATGACGAGTGAGTAATGCCACTGAGATTTTTAACAGCTTTGACTAATGAGCTACCACTTTTCAACTCTTCCTCAGGATGAGTGATGCCATTTTTCAAAGGAGAAATAAATACTCAGGGACTGATTTTTCTGAAGAGCCGAAGTAGGTAGGAACCTTGAAATGTCTGTCCAGTTGAGTTATAATGGGGACGTAGTTGGATCTTGGTTTCTCTGCGGAAGCTAGAATATTGCCGACAGCTAGCAGGTGCACAGGAGTGAGTGTGAGCCTGCGGGACAGGGACCCTGAGGTCCTGGGTGATCCACAGCTACAGTGGCTGAGTGTGGCAGAGTGCTTTCTGGGTGTTTGCGTCAGAGGGCAGAGGTCCTCCAGAGTTAAAGAACCGAATGTAGCATCGTGGGAAAGACTCCATCATGGGTCACCCGTGACCTTGGGAGTGTCTGCTCATCCTTCAGTCCCACGTTAAGCAGGCTCCTTTCCTTTGCAGCTGACGCTCCCCGGCTCTGCAGAGAGAAAACAGGGCCGGACAGCGATCGGCGTGCACTCCAACGTGGTCCCCGTCTGCAAACAAACAGCGCAGAGCCAGGCGCCTGCGCAGAATCCCACCTCCAGACAGGTTGCGGGAAGGTCAGCCAACAATCACCTAACTCTCAACACGTGACATTTCCTGTTTTTTCCCTCAAAATCCCTCCTCTTCTGCACATTCCTTACCCCTCGGGTTTCCTTTGCTTTTATCCACTCCCTCACCCGGCACCCTATTTTTATATTTCCTTTCTGGACACAGACAGTTTATTCTGGTTGCCTAGCAACTGCACATCTCCCCCATGCCCCTCCATGCATGGAGACCTCCTGACCTCACTGCACTTTGCTGGGAGGCAGAACCTACCCCACACGTGTTGCGGAGGTTGGGTGTGCCTGGTGGTCCACGTCTGCTTTCTCGGTAGCAAGATGTAGCTCTGGCCAGGGGTGTCCCACCCACAGCCCAGGGGCCATATGTAGCCCAGGATGGCTATGAATGCTGCCCAACACAAAATCATAAATTTACTTAAAACATGATGAGATTTTTGTGTGCTTATGTGTCGCATTGTATTTAATGTGTGGCCCAAGACAACTCTTCTTTCATTGTAGCCTAGAGATGCCAAAAGGTTGGACACCCCTGCTTTACACTGACCCTGGAAGAAAAATAATGAATGTATCCTCAGCATTGAACTCACAGGAGCTAAGTGACATTTCCCAAAAGGGAAGTGTGGCTCAGTGTAGGGTATTGCATATCAGGACTGAAAGGTAACAAGTGACCCCCCGCCTGAGACTGGCTGACTCATCATGCCTCTTTAGCCCGGTCAGCAGGCAAAAGCCCTTTTGCTCTGGAATAAGTCACTGTTCCCAGGAGGAGCTCATTGCTCTGGTTTCACTGGTGTCATTGTTTTGATTGAAATTTCTCTTGTGATAACTGCCCATGAAGCTGTAGAAAAAATACTGAGGAACCCTTTGCATGCTCTGTCCAGTTTTCCCAATGGTAACATTTTGCAAAATTATACCACAGTGTCCCAAGCAGGATATCAACAGTGATTTAACCCACCAATCTTATTCGAACTTCTCCACTTTTATTTATACTGACACATATGTGTGTTTGTTGGGTTCCACACAATTGTACCGCCTGTGTAGGTTGGAAGAGGAAAGATTCACTGCAAGAGGAAAGATGACTAAACCATTCTGATGGCACAAAAACCTCTGTTTCCCTTTTATAACGACACCCTCTTCTTTCCCTCAACCCCCAGCAATCACTCATTGGTTCTCCATTTCTAATTTTTTTTTTAACTTGGAAAAGCACAGTATGTAACCTCTTAGGACTCATGTTTTATTTTTTAATCTTTACCCAAGAACACATCCACTGATTTTAGAGAGAGAAGAAGAGGGAGAGAAAGAGAAACATCAATGTCAGAGGCAAACACTCATTAATCACCTCCTGTATGTGCCCAGACTGGGGATCGAACCTGCAACCTTTTGGTTTATGGGATGATGCTCCAACCAACTTAGCCACCTGGCCAGGGTGAGGTAGTGTTTTGTTTTTCCACTAAACTTTATTCCCAGGAGATTTATCGAAGTTGCCACATATATCATAGCCTGTTTCTTTAGCCCTCCTTGGCATGCACACACAACAGTTTGTTCATGCATTTACTTGTGGAGGGACATGTGGGCTGATTCAGGTTTTTTTTAAGGTTTTATTTATTTATTTTTAGAGAGAGGGGAAGGGAGGGAGCAAGAGAGGAAGAGCAATATCAATGTGTGGTTGCCTTTCGAGCACCCCCTACTGGGGACCTGGTCTACAACCCGGGCTTGTGCCCTGACTGGGAATCGAACCCTTGACCCTTTGGTTCACAGGCTGGTGCTCAATCCACTGAGCCACACCAGCCAGGGCAAATTCAGTTTTTGACCATTACAAATAAAGTTACTGATATTCATGTGTAAGTTTTTGCATGAACATCATTCTTTTTTAATTCACTGAGATAAATGTCCAGGAGCACCATGCCTGGTTCACATGGTGATTGTGACTGTGTACCATTTAATAAGATAGTGACAAAGTGTCAGCCAGGTGGCCACTCGGCTTTCCATCCCCACCAGCCAGGCACACGCGATCCAGGTCCCCCCATTCTGGCAACCTTCGGTCAGCATTTCTCGCCCAGCCACTCTGATGCACACGCAGTCCTATTTTGCTGTGCTTTTAATTTGTATTTCGCTGATAGCTAATGATGCTCAAAATCTTTTCATCCTCTTATTTGCCATCTGCATGTGGTCCTCGGTGAAAAATCTCTGCATGTCTTGTGGCCATTCCTAATCAGGCTGTTTGTTTCACTTCGAGGTTTTTAGAGACGCTTAGATGTGTTAGATCCCAGGCCATTGTCAGGGATGTGGGGAGGAAACACTTTTGCTCAGTCTGTAGCTCGTCTCCTCGCCCTCTTCTCATTGGCCTTTGCACAGAGAAGTCTTTGGTTTTAAGGAGTTCCAGTTAATTTATTTTTCCTTTTATGTAGAGTGCTTTTAGGCGGAGTCTGAGAACTCCACCTAGACCTATATCCCAGACATTTTATCCTATATTTTTTCCTTAAGGTTTTATGTTTTAAAATTAAGTGTATGGTCATTTTGAATTCATTTCTGCATAGTGTTAGGCTAAAGTCAAGATCATTTATTTATATGTTTTTTGCCTCTGGATCTCCAAGGGATTCAGTGCTGCTGGTTGAAAGGCCAACCTTCTCACCCTGGCTGGCGTAGTTCAGTGGATTGAGCTCGGGCTGCGAACCAGGCATCGCAGGTTCGATTCCCAGTCAGGGCACATGCCTAGGTTGCAGGCCATGGCCCCCAGCAACCGCACATTGATGTTTCTCTCTCTCTCTCCCTCTCCCTTACCTCTCTAAAAATAAATAAATAAAATCTTTAAAAAAAAAAAAAGAAAGGCCAACCTTCTCTCATAGAATTGCTTTTGCAATTTGTCAAACATTTCATACAAAAACCTACTGGTGGGGGTCTATTCCAGGGCCCTCTGGGTAGTGCCTCTCCTTTCACACTGCCCCCCCATCATGGCTCTGTGACTACCTGGTGACCTCCTGCATCACATAGAGTCAGTCCTTCCTCTCACCGTGTGGTTCCTTGTCAAGGTCGTGCTCACTATTCTAGCATCTGTTCCTTTCCAGGTGCACTTTAGAATAAGCTTGCCTACAGCTACAAACACCTGGATAGGCTTTGATAGGCCTCACATGAAGCCAACAGGTTGATTAGGTGACAACTGACACTTTGAGTACATTGACTCTTTCAACCCACGGGAACGGTGTCTCTGTATTTATTTAAGCCCCCTTGATTTCTCCCATCAGCGTTTTGTCGTTTTCATCATGCAGATCTTACATATATGTTGTGTAGTGTAGACCAGGCATATAATCTAATTTAAAATGATTGTGAATCGTATTATGTTTTTAATTTTTGTTTCCATATGCTCGTTGTTAAATATGTAGATATGTGATTGATTTGTGGGTGTTGATCTTGTATTTGTGATGTGCTGAGCACACTTCTAAGGTGTAGGAGGCTTTAAAAAAAATTTGGGGGGTAGATTCCTTGAGGTTCTCTATGTAAACAATTATGGCACCTAAAATAGGAACATTTTATTTCTTTCCAATCTGTGTGCCTTCTATTTCTTTTTCCTGCTTTATTGCACTGGCTGGAACTCCCAGCACTGTGCTAAATAAGAGAGGCGAGAGCAGACATCCTTGCCTCATACCCATTCGAACTGGAAAGTATCCAGGCTTTCAGCATTCAGTATGATGTTTGCTGTAGGTTTTTTCATAGATGTCCTTCATCAAGTTCAGGCAAATCCTTTTTATTTTCATTTGCTAGTGCTTGATATAAGCGACACTTCTTGTAATTTTATTTTTTCTCTCCTTGCTGGTATTACACAGGTATTATACAAGTATTACACCTTCTGCTAAGCCACTGACTGTGTATTTGTATTTTGTAAGCTTTTCTGCACATGTGCCATATGCCAAGAAAATATTTTTATACACCGCAATTTCCTAAAATTAAATGTAAAAAGAAAAAGAAAATTGCCCTAGCTGGCATAGCTCAGTGGATTGAGCGTGGGCTGCAAACCAAAGCATCGCAGGTTCAATTCCCAGTCAGGGCACATGCCTGGGTTGTAGGCCACGGCCCCAGCAACTGCACATTGATGTTTCTCTCTCTCTCTCTCTCTCTCTCTTTCTCCCTCCCTTACCTCTCTAAAAATAAATAAATAAAATCTTTTAAAAAAAGAAAAAGAAAATAAATTCTGAAAGCTGACAAAGAGAAAACATAGATAACCTGCAAAATAGCAAGATTCAGATGAATACAGTTTCATATTAACAATAGTGAGCCTAAGAAGATAATACAGCAATATTTTTAAGGTGCTGAGAGAAAGGTCCTTTTAAATTAGAATTCTATTTTCAGTTAACTCCATTCAAATGTAAGAGCAATACGGTGACTTAGATCAGCGATTTTTAACCGATGTGCCACAAAAGTTTTTCAATAACTGTTTAGTCAGGGGCACCGACCTCTTTTCCCTTAGATCGTCAAATAAAAAAATGACAACAGCCAACACACAAATAGCCTTCCAGTGTGAATGAATCAAAATTATACCTATCATTTTTGTCAGATCAGCAAAACATATAATGTATTTTGTGGCATGCTGAAGAATTTTAGTAATTAGTTTACGTATGCCAGGAGATGAAAACAGTTGAAAATCGCTGACTTAGACCATCGAAAACTGAGAATTTTACCTCTGACAGACTTTCTCTGCAAATGTGAACAGAAATTATATTTCAGCAACAAAGGGGAAAATACAGGAGAGGGAAATAAGATACAAAAGTAATGAACAAAGTTACTGGTGAAAGATACTTTTACCTGAATGACCTGTTTTTGAGTTTTGCAATATAAATCTGGTCATAAGATGCAGATAATAATATAAAGGTGGAGGAGTACGAATAGAAATATTACCGCATGCTGAGACTTTTGTCTTATTTGAGAAGATGCAAACATTCATTCGTTGTTTATTTTGTTCAAGTCTGTGTGTGAATAATTTTCAAGCAACCCCAAAACTGTAATAGACTGTGTAGCTTTCGATTAGTAGCCCAAAGTGAACACATGCTTATGAAAAATAAAATAGGTAACAAATCAGAGTGAGTCCATTTAACACTAAACGTCCTTTTAGCTATCTGGTTCTATTTCTTTCAAAGGACCCAATTATATAAAAATAGTGTCTGCCCTGAGACTTAGGCATAAGCAAGAGTTTTCATTATTTTTGATGCAAGAGCAAGCTCCTGACCCAGCATCAGGTAGATTTAGTGTTTCTTGAAATCTCTCTCAAAGGCTTACAAGGAAATTTCTGACCAATGGTCCTGCTGGCGAGTGAAAATCCCAAGTCACAGCAGCTGCGTTCAAACCACCGAAGTTGGAGCTTCAGAAGAGAGGGGAAGCGCTCTCCGTGGATAGCGCTGAGTCAAGGCGGAGGACTGCGGGGTACTGCCAGTAGAACTCCCCCAGTTCTGCCGTGGTGATGATGAAAGCGACCCGCACGTACTGCCCACGTGCGCAGCTCCCCTGGCTAGCACGCCCTGTGAATAGCCACATTAGCAACGTCCAGATAACAGTTGCAATATATTCTCACTCGTGTGCATAAATAAGAGAAAAAGTACCATCAGAACACAGGGATTCTTAAAGGAAATACATTTTTCTTCATAAACATGAGAAACATGGATCAAACTTAAATGGTCAACACAAAAAAAGATGTTAAATATATTTACACAAGAGAGCTACTTAACAGGATGAGTTGGATATATGTTTTTGCCAGGAAAATCTTTTTATGATAAAATAAATGATCATGATGAAGATTATAAAGGGAGATATGTAGACTCTTTAATATTGAGAATCCATCTCACACACATTCCACAGCCCACACCTTACAGGTGGCAAAGCTGTTGAATTAGGTAAGCCCTGAGTCCTCTCTCTATTTTAGTCTTCGCCCGAAGATAATGTTTATTGATTTTAGCAAGATAGGAAGGCGGGGAAAGAGAAACATTGATCGGATGCCTCCCATACTCACCTTGACCAGATATCGAACCCATAACCTAGGCATGAGCCCTGACTGGGAATTGAACCTGCAACCTTTCAGTATATGGGATGATGTTCCAACCAACTGAGCCAGCAGGCTGGGCTGTAGAGTTTATTTTAAAAAATATGTACTTTAACAGAATTATATATCTATAAATAAATAAAGATACATTTCCATGTTTATAGAGAGAGAAGGGACAGGGAATGGGAAGCATGAACATAAGAGCAAACATATGGTCCTACATTTTGGTGGTGGCTTATTTTTTTTTAGGTTTGCTTTTCATTTTTCTAATTTTCTAATCCAATTAAAATAGCCTGGCTGTGCAGGAAAAACAAAGGCAGGAGGGGAGTCGCAGAGAGAACAGGAAAAGAGATGGTGGTGGCTGCCTCCTGAAAATCTCCTCCATGGCCTTCAAAAACAACCCAACACAGGCCAACACACAAAAACCCAACAACGCCCGACTCTCCAGATTAACGAGAGAAATAAATAAAGCCATACAGATTACTATACATTTAGCAAAACTGGAAGGGCGGGGACATTACAAATATCATGGAAAATGTCAAAGTCCTTCTAAACAAGCAAACACACAAATCACCAAATGCTGCCATCCAGGCAAGCAAGCGGGCTCCGAATGAACTTTGTGGAAGAAAGAACAAACACGGGAGTACAAAGTGGAGCAAAATCCACCTCCTGAAAGGGGCTGAGGGGCGAGGGGTGCGTGGCTAGTACTTCAGGGAACTGGTTTCCAGGAAGAGATTTGGAAGTGCAAGGGGCTGAAGGTGACAGTTCCCAAAATGCATGGCTTCTGGGAGGTGGAAAGTGGGTAGCCATGTAGAAAAGAGAGAGGAGCCCTTTGGGTACTGGCTGAAGAGGAAAAGAAGCAAAAGGAGGAAATTTAAGATCCTAAAAGAGAAAAGAAAAGCCAAACCTTGAGGGTCTTGGAGTCCAGCGCTGCCCCTGCAGAAGAAGGGCTTACTCAGCAGCCCCAAGGTGCCCAGGTCCTGCATAATCCCAACTCTCCGTAGGCTTCTGGGAGATGAGCTCCGAGCCACAGCAATATTGTACCTGATGAGAGTGTTTCTGTTCCCTGGCCGGTGTGGCTCAGTTGGTTGGAGCACCATCCTGTAAACTGAAAGGTTGCAGGGTCAATCCCTGGTCAGGGCACATGCCTGGGTTGTGGGTTCAGTCTTCCGTTGGAGCGAATGAAAGAGGCAACGGATTGACATTTCTCTCTCACTTTGTCATTTCTCTCCTCCCCCCACCCACTCTCTAAAATCAACAACCATGTCCTGGGGTGAGGATTTTTTTTTTAAAGAGTGCTTTTGTGTGCCTGAAGCCTTGGGCCATGCATGTTACACTACTCCGATCAGATAGTTTGAGCTGACAAATAATTAACGCTTGGTTTTGTTCAGAGGAGGCTGGAGTCTGGGTGGCGGAGATGAGCAATGCAGTTGCTGAATGCCTACGGGACTGACCCCTAACTCTGGACATCAAGGGTCAGGTGAGGGTCCCTGGTGGGCTTTGCAGCTGTTGTCACCCATCGTCACTGTAGAATTAATGCAGTAGGTGACTGCACTGGAAAGGACACCTGAGAGCGTGTGCTTTGTTTCTTCCAGACTTTTCCTCATGTATCTTTTCTCACTGTTAATTTTATTGATTGATTTTACAGAGAGGAAGGGAAAGAGAGAAGGAGAGAGAGAAAGAGAAACATCAATTTGTTGTTCCACCTACCGATGCATTCATTGGTTGCTTCTTGCATGTGCCTGGACTGGGGATTGAACCTGCAACCTTGGCATATCAGGGAGACACTCTAACTGAGCTACCCAGCCAGGGCTTTGTTAATTCTAAACTATCATTTTTCTGCAATAAACTGTAAGCAGGCCTGCAGTAGCTTTTCTGAGCCCTGTGAGTCCTTGGGGACACGTGTGAAACAAATGCACTTTGCTAAACTAACAGAAAAGTAAGCTCTAGGAGTAGAAGTCATGTAATGCACCCTAATACACCAGCTGTGCCCACAGTGAATGAAGAAATGTCCTCTTGATCTATTTAAAGCTACTGCAAAAAGAAAAGAGAAAATGAGAATTAATACATATTAATTAAAAAACATTCCTAGTCCAATAAACAACCAAAGATCAGAAACATTTCCTAACACAGCACTCTAAACTAAATGAGTGATTCCCCCCCCAAAAAAAATCAAAACCAAACTAACAAGACAAAACTTGACTCAGGAACACAAAAATTAAGAGCAAAAATGGACAAAAAAAAGAAGGGAAAAATGGAAAGAGGTTTTGAATTTCAAAAAAGTTAATAAAACACCACAAAATCAAATAGAATGAAGACTAGCTTTCCACTGCCCAAGGGAGAATACACTTGAATAAAAATATAGTAAGTGACATTGAAATATTCAAGAAAACATCCGAGAGAAAGAAAATTTGAGTTTAGAAAAGGGAGAGCCCAAAGGATGGGAGAGAGGGTAGAAATGGAGAGCAGGCACAAAAGATACAACACTCTTCTCACTGCAGCCTCTGAATATGAAACAGAAAAAGGCAACAGAGCCAACAATTCAGGCTATGATCCCAGACGAGCTTTAGAAATAAAAAGAGAAAGAAGCTGGAATCAGCATATTGAAAAGGCTTACAACAGACATGGAAAGTCTAACGCAGAATAAACTCCAAGACATAACTTAGAAAAACTTTCAGACTTTAAAGATCAAGGAAAAAAAAACTTCTCAGGGCCTCCAGGAAAAAAAAAAAATCAAATAACATACAAAGGCAAAAGACACGGATCCGCATCAGCCATTCTAAAAGCAACATAAAACCCAGCATGGGGAAGAAGTTTCAAGATAAGTAGATTGTGAACAAAAGGATCACATACTGTCAAATGAACTTTTAATCAAGTTTACATAAAAATAGGTTTAAAGAGGTAACCACTCAGAGAATACTGTACTCGGGGACTTTTCTTGATCCAACCAAAGGAGGACTGGAGAAATCCTGTTTAAAGGACTGAAAACTATACCTTGACCAGTGTCGCTGGTTCGATTCCTGGTCAGGGTACCTGCCTGGGTTGTGGGCTTGCTCTCAGGTTGGGGTGTATGAGAGAGGCAACCGATTGATGTTTCTCTCTCACATCGATGCTTCTTTCCCTCTCTTTCTCCCTCACTTCCTCTCTCTCTAAAGAATAAATAAAACTTTAAAATATAAGAAACAAAGGACGGATAACTATGAGATGCTTAAAAGGTGCTTGCTACTGACGCTTGAGATAGAAGGCAGTAAATATCACTTCTCATTGTGCAACAGATGTGAGAGGAGAGGAAGGAATTTGTAACACCTCCCCCGTGTGTGATGGCACCAGGCTCAGTCCCAGGTCGTGATGAAACCTCGCTATCAGAGAAATAGGTGTAAGGGGAAGGTGGAGAACAGACCCAGGCAAATGAGCCCAACTGTGGAGCTGGCTCCAATAGGCCACCACCGACTACACATACTGTAACCACAGTGCATGAGCAGGCAGGCTGAATCCCAGCCCATGTCAAAAGCTCTGTGGTTCTGTGACAGGCAGCAGCTGACACATGGAGAGACAGAAGGAGCAGATTCAGGCAACAGTTCTGTGATGCGTCATCTGTAGATTGTATTGTGCCCACCATCCAAAGTCAAGTCTCCTTCTGTCTCCATATATTTGATCCCCTTTACCCTTTACCTCCCCCAACCCCTTCCCTCCGGTCACCCCCATACTGTTGTCTGTGCCTATGAGCTTTTGTTGGTTTCTTAGTCTTACTTGTTGGTTTGTTGATTTCAGTTTTATATCCCACACAGGAGTGAAATCATATGGTTCTTGACTTTTTCTGTCTAACTTACTTGGCTTTGCGTGATACTCTCAAGGTCCGTCCATGCTGCACTTTGCACATCCAAGCTGAAATTAGGAGGTTTTCCTTCTTTTTCTTGGATGCTCCACTCTGCTGACTTTCTTCCAATGACTCATTTCCTGTCATCTATGTTCTTGTCAACTCTATTTTCTGACCGATCTCTTTTTTTTCCCTTATCCTTTTTCGTTTTGCGTAAATGTTGCTGTTATTCAGGTTTCTGCCCTTGGATTGCGTATTTAAGAGATAAAATTTATCTGGCCCAACATACTCACCTCCGCAACTTCATCTGTAATATACTGTGAAGAGCCCTGGCTGGTGTGGCTCAGTGGATTGACTGCTGGCCTGTGAACCAAAGGGACGAAGGTTTGATTCCCAGTCAGGGCACATGCCTGGGTTGTGGGCTGGGTCCCCAGTAGGGGGCACATGAGAGGCAACCACACATTGATATTTCTCTCCCTCCCTTTCCCCCTCCTTCCCCTCTGTCTAAAATTAAATAAATAAAATCTTTAAAAATATACACTGTGAAAAACTTCCCAATGTCTCTTTTCAACTTGTGTCCACCTTCCTCAGTTCCCCCACACTATTCCAGAACCATCTCAGCATCTTACACACGCGTCAAGCTCCTCGTATTCCAAACCGAAGTTGTAAAGTTACCTCTTCCTCCTCGGTCCCCCAGACACTCTGTCCTGTGCGGATTCCTTTCATTGGCACCAAACACCATTTACTCAGTTATCAAAATCTTACCTGGTCTGCCTTCAGATTTGAGCTCACATAGCAAGCCAGTCGCTGCCTCCCAATCCATCACCACTACCATGGCTTCCGGCCCAGCCCTCAGCATGAGTTTACCGCTGCCCGGACAAACCGTGGTCTAAAATGCTCCTCTCACTGTCTCCACCCCTTCTGCGTCGCCTCTGCAGTTGTTCAACTCTATACATTACACTGCATTCCTCTCCCTAGTGATAGCCGTCCAGCTTCTGGTTGGTTTCCAGGATAAGTTCTGTTATCTGGTCCCACCGCCCTTTTCTCCCCAAACACAGCCTCCTCACATGCCGCTTGTGCCCCACTCTCATCAAACTTCTTTCTTTCACTTACTGATATTTAGAGAGAGGGAGGGAGAAAGAGAAAAAAAATGTTGTTCCATTCACTGATGCATTCATTGGTTGCTTCTTGTATGTGCCCTGAGTGGGGATCGAACCCGCAACCTTGGCAAATCGGGATGATGCGCTAACTGATTGAGCTACCATCCAGGGCCTCATCAAACTTCTTGAGCAGGTTGTTTTTCTAAGCTTCACACCTGTTTTACCCTCATCAGGATGGCACCGTGCTATTACAGTAATGGCACCCTTCCTAGTCCCTCAAGACACAGCTGTTGAGTGTCCCCTTTGTCAAAGGCTTCAGTGGCATCGGGTTAGGAGTCCCTCTTCTGTGCTCATAAATCAGGTAGGTGATGTTCTTATTCATGCCCTCAGGAGGTTTGGTATGTGCTCAGTAAATATTTGCATAATGAATGAATGGATGCATGAATGGATGAATGAATGAATGAATGAATGAATGAGGTCTCTGAAAGCGCTCTTGCTTTCTGACCGAATGTCCCACGAAGGCAGCCCTGGAGTGAGAACTGCGATGACCGTGTGTGTGCATCTCACCGCCACTGGCCTGCTCGGGCACACGGCTCACTGCCTCGGGTGTGATCGCAGCCTCACAGGTGCCTGCATAGCTTCAACTGCGAGTGGCGAGGGGTGGGGGGGTGCAAGTGCTGATGGACGAGTGATCAGATTACTCGGCTTTTCCTAAGTCTCGGGCCACAGTCATGTCACTTCACAGCTTTGTGCCTTATCTGTGAACCCAAAGGATGCCGGCCATAACAGATTTCACAGCCTTCCATTCGATCTGGATAATATATCAGGGTACTTCCACGGAGCACTAACCCTATGCTTTTAAGTGAAACATGGGAAATGTCCTCTGGAATGTAGACGGAGGAGAAAAACTTCGATCTGCACATGCTCAGTCCTGCCTGGGGCCACGTTAACGAACATTAGGCAGACCGTCAGGTTCTATGACCAATAATAGTCATTGTCTTAATACTGAAAGAAGAGCGTTTGTCAGAAAAAAATACACTTGATATCCCAATACTGGTTGTCTTTGCATAATAATAATTAGGTAGAAACCATGTGATGGGGGAACTCAGAGGGAGGAGTTAGGGTAAACGCAGGTTACTGTGAGGGCTACCACCCCCTGTTCTGAGAAAGCAGTACCAGAAAACACCATTTGTTGTGGCGACACCCAGGCATGAGTAGCTGGGGAGTCTGTGCAAAATGCCTGTGTGTATGATTTTGTGATGTTTTGGGGAGGCCAGGTAGCATACGAGTATTTTACAATATAGTTGCTATATATTTGTACGCAGCATTTTTTAAAATATATTTGGAAAGCATAGATTTGGAATACCACTAGACTTTCACCATTGGCTGTGCCGATACTGATATGACCTTGGGCAAGGTATTGAACGCTTCTGAGCCTCAGTGACCCGTGAAATGGAGGTAATAGCAATACCCAGCCTAGAAGGCGATTATAAGATTAAAGGGGGGTAGCAACTCTGATGTTCTTAGAACAGAGACCATATGTATTATGCAGCTAATAAATCTTAACTGTTTATCACCATCATCATCATCATCATCTTCACTTATTAACTTTACAAAGCGACCATCCCAACAAGTTGAGAACATAAAATAACCCTGTTTTGGTCCTCTCTTGAGGTCTGTATCGGGAGCTGGCTGCTGCTAATAATGTCGGAGTCTCACTTTTATTTATAACGTGCTCTGATTGCCGAGTTGGGCGTTCTCCGTTAGTGCGTGATGCATGTACACAGGTACTTCCTGTATCCATTCTTCCTCAGGTCACCTACTTCCCGTCATCTATGCCCTTGTCAAACCTTTTTCTTCTCATGGTATTCATTAAGACAATGTGGCATTCCAATTCTTGATGGCCACATTTTCCGTGAAGAGTACGTGTCTGGTCTGTACACCGTTTGGTGGACGTTAACTTTGGATGCTCCCACTGAACTTGCACTTGTCCCAGGCCTTCTCTGCCTGCATAGCGTGGTCAAAGGCCGGGGAGAGCCGAGGCTGATGTTTATTTAAACAAGGTTGCTATTTATACTTTGAGAAATGATGGTCCTATTCCTATTGTCAATGTTGATTAAGAACAGCATAAGCTGTGTTTTAAAATCCACTGAGAACATTTCTAATAGGTTTTAGGTATAATGGTAATTTCTTAGTACAAGTTCCAGTCATTCTTTTTTGTTGTTTTTTTTTAAAGATTTATTTATTTATTTATTTATTTTAGAGAAGGAAGGGAGGGAGAAAGAGAGAGAGAGAAACATCAATGTGCGGTTGCTGGGGGCCGTGGCCTGCAACCCAGGCATGTGCCCTGACTGGGAATTGAACCTGCGATGCTTTGGTTCGCAGCCCGAGCTCAATCCACTGAGCTACGCCAGCCAGGGCTGTTGTTGTTTTTTTAATAGTTTATTTTTTTATTCTTTTTTCCATCACCATTCATCTCCCTTATACCCTCCTCCACCTCCCCCACCCCCTCCCCACCGCAATCACCTCAATGTTGTCTATGTCCATAAGTCCTTTTTCTTTTTTTGCTTAATCCTTCCACCTTCTACTTGCCCCCCACCAACCAGAGCTGTCAGCCTGCTCTCTACCTATGGGTCTGTCTCTACTTTGCTTGTTAGTTCAGTTTGTTCATTAGAGTCTCCATATAAGTGAAAGCATATGGTATTTATCTTTCTCTGACTGGCTTATTTCACTCAGCATAATGTTCCCCAGGTCCATCCATGCTGTCACAAAGGGTAAAACCTTCTTCTTTTTTATAGCAGAGTAGTATTCCATCATGTAAATGTCCCATAGCTGTTTTATCCGCTCATCAGAGTGATGGACACTCTGGCAGCTTTCAAATCTTGGTGATTGTAAATAACACTGCTGTGAACACAGGGCACATATATTCTTTTGAATGAAGAGTTTGGGGTTTCTTCGGGTAAATTCCTGGAAGTGTCAACACTGGGTTAGAAGGCACTTCCGTGTTTAATTTTTTGAGGTAGCTCCATAAAAAGGCTAATCTGTCTTCTGAGGTTGACTCTTATCTATCATAAGAAATCTGCGTGACAGATTCTGGGCAGGCCTCTTGGGTATTACTGGGCTAGAATATCCTACATTCTCTCTATTTGATGCACGCTGCAGTTCTTTCTTTTGTGGGTGACTCAGACCGATTGGTCTTTGCAGAGTATCTTTTGACAAAATTGCAGCCCAAAGCACATGAGCTGGGTGATATACATGTGGAAGATCTTGCTGTGGAAGCTGTCCGGCTTGTTATTTCACAGCTTACCCCCTGGAAAGACCAAATTTGAGTTGCATTCCCTGATAGTTCTGTGGTTACAGTTAAAGACAGTTCAATAAATTTTTCTGCATTGAAAAATGAATGTTTTTCTCTATACACCTAGACAATGAAAGCAAGAATAATTGCTGTCAATTTCCAGAAACACACTTGATGAAACCTTACCTTTTTAAAAATAAAATCATATTAAGGGATTCTGATAGACTAACAGAAGTCCTTATATAAGCAGAACATAGTTCTAAATCAAATTTGATTTATGGTGGATAGGACGAACCAATAAATGGACCAGGAAAAGAGTTATGCTGAGAAAGCAGTTCGGTCTTTTTTTTTCTCCCCTCTGCAAGGTGTCTCATTTGATAGTGCTATTTTCAGGCCGGACGCTGGCTACAGCAGGTGTGGGAGGCTGCTCTGCATGGCATGGGCCCAGCTCCCACTGGGAGATGCACAGGACCCATGCCCACGGATAGGTTCTCCCGTGGGGAATCAAGCCTGCAATGTACCTACGTCGCTATGAGTCTTGCTTTTTGCTAAAACTCCCTCACCCTAAACTGAGGACATTTACTGCAAAGTAACTTCCTAAAATCCATGCTAAACCTTCCAAGGATGAGTGTAACTGGTTCAATCACTTTTGCTTTTTCATTTGCAAATATCCCTCTTCTGTGACGTGATTAGCAGCATTGGCTCCTTTGTTTTCTGTAAAAGGTAACCACCTAAAGGGAATCTGTGCATAGGAAATGAGGACCATCATGTAATGTGCCTAGAAACTCAATAAAGGCTGATCACAACAAGGGTCAAGGATTTTGCTCCCCTTGAGAGAAAAGCCATGCTGTCCCTTTTCCTCCACTGGACTCAGTAGTCCATGTGAGTGTCTCATTCCATCCATACTGATGCGGACACTGTGGGCCAGTGTCTGCATAAGCAGGGAACTGAGATGAATCCAGACAGACAGCCTCACCAGGTGCGGCTGAATATGTCTCGCTTTGCAGGGGTGTCCAACCTTTTGATGTCACTGGGCCCCCTGGAAGAAGAAGAGTTGTCTCGGGCCACACATTCAAGACATTGCGACACGTAATCACACACAAAAAAATCTCATTGTGTTTTAAGTAAATATACGATTTTGTGTCGGGCCGCCTTCGCAGCCATCCTGGGCTGCATACAGCCCGAGGGCCGCGGAATTGGACACCCCCACAAGTTTATTCCATCACCTTCCCACTATTGAGAACCTTCACTTCTCCATGGATGGCAGTTACTTACCAGAGGAGGCCCAGGGACTGGGCTTGCTCCACATACTGATGGAGGACGTGACGACCACTGTGATTCTCATGAAAAACATCCAGGGGCTTCAAGTGTCAAAAGCGAATCTCTGGATCAATCATGGAGTTGAAACCAAGAGTAATAGCCCCTGGGCGGGCACTAGAAATGCCTGGGGAGCTTTGAGAACAGCTATCTGACTTCCCCTCCTCCTCGCCCCCCAGTACTCTGATGCAGTGAGATCCCGGACATCGCGAGTTTAGTGAAAGATTGCACTGTAGGATGGAGACGCCGCAGGCCGAGAGAGGCACTAAGTGAGAAAAGCCAGACAGAAAAGAAACAAGTACTATGTGATATTGTCACTCATGTGCGGAATCTAAAAAAGGCAAACTCGTCAAAACAGAGACAGTAAAATGGTGGTTGCTAGGAGTCCCGCAAAGATGTTGTTTATGGGAACAAACTTACAGGAAGTAGTAAACAAACCCTAAAGATTTAGTGAGGAGTATGAGGAACAGAGACAATAATATTGTATTATGGTCATCAAACTTACAACATACGACAACTTAGTTATTCCAACCACTTACAAAAATCATGGTGCAAAGTGAGGGAGGTGTTAATTATCGCTGAAATGCCAGTCATATTACAATATGTAAATATAACAAGTTAACATATTGTACACCTAAAGTTTACACAGTGTTTTATGTCAAGTATATTTCTTTTTTAGGGGGCTAAATATGTAGAGCTTTATTTTTAATTAAATGTATTGGGGTGAAATTGGTCCATGAGGCCATATAGGTTTCAGGGGTACATTTCTACGTGTGCCCACTTCCATCATCATATATTTGGTTAAAGAGGAAGGAAGGAAGGAAGGAAGGAAGGAAGGAAGGAAGGAAGGAAGGAAGGAAGGAAGGAAGGAAGGGGAAAGGAAAAAAGAAAGTGAAAGAGAGAGGAAGGAAGGGAGGGAGGAAGGAAGGAAAGAAAAGAAAGAAAGAAAAAGAGAGAGAGGGAGGAAGTAAGGAAGGAAGGAGGGAAGGAAGGAAGGAAGGAAGGAAGGAAGGAAGGAAGGAAGGAAGGAAGGAAGGAAGGAAGGAAAGGGAAAAAGAAAGCGAAAGAGAGAGGAAGGAAGGGAGGGAGGAAGGGAGAGGAAGAAAGAGGAAGGGAGAAAGGAAAAGGGACGGAGGGAGGGAGGGGGAAGGGAAAGGGAAGGAGGGAAGAAGGGGGAAGGAAAAGGAAAGGAAGAAAAAGGGAAGGAGAGAGGGTGGGAGGAAGGAAGGAAGGGAAATCTCTGACTGCTTTGGTGCTACGTCACACGCTTGGAACAAGGAAACATATTTACTTGTGCTTTGCGTGCAGTAACAGCGCCTCTACCGAGGGGTGAGGGGCGCACAGACCCACACCCCAATGACAGCCTCGTTTCAGTCCCTGAGGACCTCTCAGCCAGGGGCCACCAGCCTGGGAACCCCACGTGCTGACCAGGGGTGGGGTAATGGAGGGACTCCATGTCCTTTTCTCTGCTTCAGAGCAGGTGAACTTGGCTGATGGTTTACCTTCCAGGATCTCAGGGTTCTCATCTAAAAACCGAGGGGGACAGCTAGGTCACCTCTGGGATTCCTTCCAGAACGTGATCGGGCAAATCATGAGCCCGGGTGGGAGTCTACGGATAATAGAAACAGCGCAGGTGCCGCGTAATCCAGCGGCGGGTAGGTGGAGGCGGACTCTCCGAGTCTCACGTTCAGGAGCGCAGGGGCCTTGCTGAGTCCTGAGCACCCTCCCGCAGACATGTGCTTTTCCAAGCACAAGAAATGCAGTGGCTGATGCCGCCGAATAGGTCTGCCATGGTAGAGCAACTGGGGAGGACCAAGTTAGATGCCACGGGAGAGTCACCGTGCACACCTGTTTCACGGCCTGTTCAGTTGGTCTGGCTCAGTTCACATGGAGCACCGGTGTGTCTGAGATCAGGTGGGAAAGGGCACCTGTGCCCGTGGAATGTCCGCCGTGGGCCGGGCTGTAAACTGAAGGCTCATCACCAAAACAGTGTGAGTGTGTTTACAATCGAAAAGAAACAATCAAGGTCAAATACACTTTGGAGTCCAGCTGCCTTGGGTTCCGGCGCTGTTCCACTCATGGTCACCTTGGTAAGCTACTCTTGAGACTTCTTCCGATTTCTCATCAGAAAAGCACGGAGAATCACGAGCCTCACGAAGTTCCGTGTGGATGAGAAATGGTGTCTGAACCACAGTACAGGGTGGGAGCTCCTCAGCCGGGTGATTAGTACCTGGTGGCCACGTGATCCTCTGGGACGCTCTGCATCTCATCTGAACTCTCCGGTCCCCTTATCTGTTATCGTCAGAAAGTGGTTAGTCTCTCCAAGTTCATCATGTTTCAAAAAGGTACATCAGCCCCAGCCTCGTGGCTCAGTTGGTCAGAGCATCATCCTGAACACCAAAAGGTTGGGGGTTTGATTCCTGGTCAGGGCACATTCCTGAGTTGCAAGTTTGATCCCTGGTCGAGGCATGCAGGGTAGGCAAGTGATGAGTGCTTCTCTCTCTGATCCCTCTGTCTCTCTGTCTCTCTCTTTCTGTCTCCCTTCCTCTCTAAAAATCAATGAACATATCCTCAGGTGAGGAATTAAAAAAAGTACATCTAAGTGTACATTTCTCAGGGTTAATGTGAAATGCACTTAGCAGTGAGTCCCAGCAAATAATTAGTGCTCAAGTAATTGCTACCAATTGGTATCTCTCCATGTTTTTCTCTACACCTTCTATTAGGTACAATAGTGTCATATTTAGTAGGATCTCTTTCAGTGGGCCCATAGCATTCTCCAAATAATTTTTGGGCAATTTGATACTTGAAATAAACATAAAGCTAGAAAGCACCCTGGTGTTAGAGGTGGGGCTAGGATTACAAACGCCATTTCCCACCATGCTGACATTTCACGGTCAGCAGGAAAAACACCACCCGTGTGTCCCTCTATGGACATGCAGCAAACTGACATTTGTCTCTGTGTCTTCCCGGCAGTCAGTTGCAGTAGGTCTGTAGGACCGGGTGTCAAAGACACACCGGGGACAAAGCCAGGTGTGTGAAAAATGAGATTCAGCCCTAGCTCCTGTGGCTCAGTGGATTGAGCACAGGCCTGTGAACCAAAGGGTCACTGGTTCGATTCCCAGTCAGGGCCCATGCCTGGGTTGTGGGCCAGGTCCCCAGCAGGGGGCGTGCGAGAGACAACCACCCAGTGATGTTTCTCTCCCTCTCTACAAATAAATAAATAAATCCTTTTCAAAGAATGAGATTTCAAAAGAAAGTTGCTTGTCATTTGGAGATGGAAGAACTCTTAGGTGGGTTGATTTCCCGCCCCACCCCCGCCCCCCCATACTTCTATGGAGAGCTTATCCTTGGAGATTAAAAGGCAGTCAGTTAGCAAGAGGCTTTTCTTTCCATTTTCTGTGCTATTTTTATACTGTTTCTCTTGTATTCTGCCTGTAGTACCTTTTCCCTTGGTCTTCTTCACGCTTTTCTGACTGCGTGTTACTCTCCCTTCTGTGCTTGGAGCCGGTCTCTGGGAGGCAGAGATTCTTGCCTCCTCATTTCTGATTCAAGCTGCGCCGTCTCACCTTTTGACTGTCTCCGACTCATCACTTCCATCTGCCTGGGATGCTTGGCTCTTTTTTAACAAACCTGCTCAGGGCGCATGCCAGCATCAACCAATGAATGCATCAGTAAGTGGAACAACAAACTGAAGTCTCTCCCCACCTTCCTCCCTTTTTTGAGAAATCAATTATACATTTTGTTTTGTAGAGCAGTTGGAGGTTTGCAGAAAAAATTGAGCAGATTCCATACAGATTTCCTGTACACCCACTGTCCCCAGAACAAATCCCTCTGTGATTATTATTATCATTATTTCAACAGCTTTATTGAAAGAGAATTGATATACAAAAAAAAAAAAAGACGTGTTTCCTATGTACAATCTGGTGAGTTTGGACATGGGTGTACAGCTTTGAAACTGTCCCCACAGTCTAAGTCATAATCACATCCAGAAGTTTCCCCCCATCTCCTCATTTTTGTTTCTATGATAAGAGCACTTAAAGTGAGAACAACCCCCATCATAAATTTTTAGGTGCACAATAGAATACCGTTCATCGTAGTAGGCATTATGCAGTATAGCTGATGTCTAGAACTTACTGGCAAACCTGGCTCTTTGGAAGGGAATAGGTTTTATTTTGAAATGTAGCCTCCCACTATTTCTCTGCTGGTGACTGAAAACTGAATGCCCTGGGTCCCCTGCCTGTAAGGGACAGGTCAACCCTGGCTTCCTTCAGGTGTGTCCCCCCTCACAGCTGTTGGCCACTGGTCGCTGCAGACAAACCATAAGGAAAGGAACCAGATCACTCACCAAGGGAAAAATGCATTGCATAGGAGAGTAGGGCATGTAACCGCAAAAACCACAACACCTTACCTGCTTTTCTTTATATTTTATCCTTTGGCTTACAGATCTGTCTCTCTGAATAGGCAGGGGCATGGGGAAAAGGCTTTCATCAGTTTTATGTTCTCATGGATTCGTACAATTATAATCCAATACGTAGTAGAGACCGAATGAATGCGCCAGCTTGTGTGAATGGACTCAAAAAGTAGAGACCTCTTTCTTCTCCAGCTCTGTAACCCTGGAAACTTACCAAACTTGTCTCAGTTTATCCAGCTGTAAGAAATGTTAATAGTAACCAGCAACCAACCTGACCCTTCATGAGAGCACAGTCAAGGGGTGTTTTCACTCTTGTATTTTATTCTGCAGAATAATATAAACAGGGCTTTTGTTCAGGATGCGCCTAATTGCTTTGGAAAAGAGAGCATGTCTTCTGCCCTGTTGCTAGGGAAATACAAATTTCACCAAGTGCTTGAATAAAACATTTTCGGGGGCTTGGGGAAAATGTTTCCATGTTGCTAGAAGCAATTGAATAATTTTGTTTTTCTCCTGACAAAGTTCCTATTTTTGAAATGCTACACTAACATAGCATTTTCTAAAAGCTCTTCCTCCTCTTTATTTTAGCAATCAAAATCTTCTCCAATACTAGTAAAAGATACAGCAGTATTTTGTTAACCTTATATCCATACAAAGGATGGCCAGTTGATCTCCATTGGAAGTTACACTCAAAATACAGTGTATAATTGTAATCTTTACTTATCCAAATATGAGCACAAAATGAAAAGCATTTGATTATAATAGAAAAAATTAATTGAGTCATTATTTGGTCCTGGCTGGTGTGGCTCAGTGAGCTGATTGCCAGCCTTTGAACGAAAGAGTCACTAGTTCGATTCCCAGTCAGAGCACATGCCTGGGTTGAGGGCCAGGTCCCCAGTAGGGGGTGCGCAAGAGGCAACTGCACCTTAATGTTTCTCTCCTTTGCTTTCACCCATCCTTCCCCCCATCTACAAATAAATAAAATTATTTTTAAAAAATCAAGTCATTATTTGATTAGAAATAACAGAACGTCCCAAATATGCAGCTGATTGCCGAGAAAATAACTCTTAGTTACATTTAATTCTGTAGCTCTTACTGTAGGTTTTATTGCTGTGCTCCAAAACACACTACTTTTGCACACTACAAAATGATAGGCACTAGCCATATCTGATTATTTAAATTAAAATGTTTTGTATGTGTTTATTGCCATTTTATTGTTCATATTTTTAATCTTGTTTTCCTTCTTCCTCTTGAAGAAGATCCTTTAACATTTCTTGTAATACTGGTTTGGTTTAACCCGGGCTGGTGTAGCTCAGTGGATTGAGCGCAGGCCTACTAACCAAAGGGTCACTGGTCGGATTCCCACTCAGGGCACATGCCTGGGTTGCGGGCCAGGTCTTCAGTAGGGGGCGCACAAGAGACAACTGATTGATGTTTTTCTCTCTCTTTCTCCCTCCCTTCCCCTCTGTCTAAAAATAAATAAATAAAATCTTTTTTAAAATACTGGTTTGGTTTAGTGGTGATGAACTCCTTTAGGTTTTTCTTGTCTGGGAAACTATCTGTCCATCAATTCTAAATGATTACTTTGCTGGGTAGAACCATCTTGGTTCTAGGTCCTTGCTTTTCATCACTCTGAGTACTTCTCTCCAGTTCCCTCCTGCCCTGCAACGTTTCTGTTGAGAAATCAGCTGACAGTCTTATGGGAGCTCCTAAATTAGAATGAGTCCAAATTAAATATAAAATGTACTCCCCGTGCCTCACACAAGTCACATTTCAGGTGTTCAGCATTCACACATAACGAATAGCTACTGTATTTACTCCACTGGACACGCACGTAGGGAACAGTCAGCCAGAAACGTTGCATTTTATCTCTGCACCCTTTTGAGAACTGTTTGGAGTGCTGAGCGCTTTTCCCATAACGCTTCCCGTCGTAATAAATGACAGAGTTGAACTGGAGTGCCCTCGTGGGGTCCGTGAGTAGCTCCAAATGCGCAGAAAGCTGGTCGCCGGAGACAGCTACAGCTCCCCGAAGGCCCGCAGATGGAACTCAATTAAAAATAACTTTGCACCTGCTAATTTGCTGAACACGAGCAAGTGAGGGAAACGGGCTTCGGTGCCGCTCCCAGAGCCCATCACCCAATCGCCCTCTCCCCGCCGAGCGCCCTGCAGCACACCTGATCTGCTTTCCCTAAAAAGTTACGGGAGACAAATCTGGCTGTATGGATGAAATGCTGACTCTATGAACTATACGGGGGTGCTTGTTCAAGTCAGACAGTTTCTTTCTCAAGAAACTAAACAAGCCCTGGCCCAGCAGTTCAGTTGGTTAGAGCATCGTCCTGATAACGCGAATGTTGAGGGTTCGATCCCGGGTCAGGGCACATACAAGCAGCCACCAATGAATGCATCAATAAGTGAGGCAACTAATAGGTGTTGTGTTTTGTTCTCTCTCTGTCCCTCTTCCTCTCTCTCTAAGATCAAAAAAAAATTTAAAAACATGAAGTTTCAGCTCATTTTCAGAAGTGAGATACCTGGAGGAGACCACAGGCGCTGCGGGGGTGTTGAGGACTCAGGAGCAGAGGAGGGAGGCTGTGGGCGTTCTGTGATTGGAGCGCAAGCCCGGGTTGGAAAGGTGGGGATTTGGGACCGCCAGCGTGAGACAGCACGTGACCTCACAGAGGGAGTGATGGGAAAGCCGCCAAGGCTCACTTCCCACAGGCCAGGGCAGTGGCAGATGGAGGGCTCACAGGCAAGCTTCTGCAATGAATTTTGCTCTGTGGGGAGGAATTCCAAAGGGGGCGTGTGGGTGGGCCTGAGGGTGGCATTCAGAACGACAGGCAGGGAAACCAACAGGTGACAGTGGTCTGTCTGAGAGACAGACACCTCTCTGCTATGAGACCCTGAGAGCACCCCGTTGGGTCTCTGGAATACTCTGGGACTCAGATGCCCCATGAATGAAGAAATAATAAGCAACATGTAGTCAGTTAAGTGGAATCTCCCTGTCCTATGCCTCGTAACTTAGTCTTTCTGGAAATGTGAATATTGGGGAAAAGTGTCTAGCCCTGGCTGGGTGACTCATTTGGTTGGAGTGTCGCCCCTACACTAAAAGATTGGGGGTTCGATTCTTGGTCAGGGCTGGTATGGGAGGCAACCAATCGATGTTTCTCTTTCCCTCCTTTTGTCTCTAATATCAATAAGTATGTTTTTAAAAATGTGTAAAGCGACAGAAAACAGACATGCATTGCTTAGACAGGTGCCCACACACTGGCACTGGCCGGACAATGCCCTCTGTGCTTCCAGACTGAGCCTCTCACGCCTAGCCCTCTCCTGGGCCTCACCCAGGCCCACCAGAGAGCCTATGTCACAACGCCGGGGAATGTAGAGCCATCAGGTCTGCAGGACCGCCTCAGGCACAGTCCCAGGGGAGGTGACATTAGAGGTTTCAGAACAGGACAAGCTTGTTACGAGGCTCAAAGGCACAATGGAACCCAGATATGACAATGCACAGGGTTTCACTCTTCGAAAGCGAGAATCTGACTTTGGATTTATCTCATGAACACCAGGCATAATGTCCTCTTACCCAGAAAGCTTGTGTCCCTCTGTCTCCTGGAGGGGTACACCCTTCACTTTATCTACCTGACTTGTTGTTCATCGTGGGAAAGCCTGCTGGTCCAGTCTCTAGGGAACTCCCGGACCCGCTGTCCATTTGGGGACAGATTACTGCTGGTCTCCTGATTCTACTAGGGAGATAAACCTGCATCCTTAGCGTTACTCAGCAATTCTTCAGACAAACCTAGTATTTTGTTTTAATTAAAAATTCCTTAAAGAAGAAGCAGAATGCCTACTTAACATGAGCACCCACAGAAGACATTAATCCCTCCCTGCCAGGAGTGCAACTTTATTCTTGTCACTGTGCTTTGATTGGGCAGGGACCAGGAAAGCAGAGGAAAGGTGAGGGCACCTGAGTCAGCCTCCCTGGTGCAGCTTAAGGCCAAGTCTCTGGGAATCCCAACACCCCTGGCCAGGATGTAGGCAGGTATTTCCCCTTGCGTCGTGTACTTCCTGTTTTAACTGTGGCCATCTGATTGTGCATATTCTGCTACTATAATAAAATAAAGAGGCTTGGCCCTGGCTGGCGTGGCTCAGTTGGTTGGAGCATCATCCCATAGACCAAAAGGTCATGGGTTCAATTCCCAGCCAGGGCACATACTGAGGTTGTGGATTCTGTCCCAGGTTGGGGCGTGTACTAGAGGCAACGGATCGATGTTTCTCACTCACATCCATGTTTCTGTTCCCCTCCCACCTTTCCCCTCTATCAAAAATAATAATATAAAAAAATAAAAATAATGAGACATGAAAAAAGAATGGTCAAGAGTGAAGAGGAAGCTAGCGAGGGCTTCCTTTATCGTCTGAGAGAATTATAGCAAATCCATCGTCCCCCCACAGGTCTCTCCCAGTCTGCCAGTGTCAGGAGAGTACGTTACCATTCTCACCTCATAGAAAGGCCCAGGGAGCGGGTCTTCGCCATGTCTAGATTTGTTGCATGTACACTGATTGCTTATCTTTGACTTGCCCCTAAATCAGGCGCCAAGGTTTTCATGAAAGACACTCCCTTTCCACATCCGCGTCTACCTTGAAGACCTCCGCTGAAACCCCACCCACCAGCCTAGTTGGCTTGGGACCAGGTGGGCGGGGAAAGGGGGCGGGGCTTCTCCCCGCATTCTGCGGTTCTGCATGGGGACCTTCCGGTTAAGGTCCGGGTTTCGGATCCAGGAGCATCCGAAGGACACAGGGAGGCTTCTCCTCTTCCAGATGTTCCTCTGTTTATTCTCTTTTTGATTTTTTTTTATCCTCAACTGAGGACATTTTTTTCATGGCTTTACAGAGAGAAATATCAATATGAGAGAAACATCTATTGTTTGCCTCTTGTAGGTTCCCGGACTGGGGATCCGACCGGCAACCTAAGCACGTGCCCTGATCAGGGATCCAACCTGCAACCTTTTGATCTTCAGAGTGACGCTCCAACCAACCGAGGCACTCAGCCAGGGCTTCCTCTGTTTATTCCCAGATGAGGCTGGTGGTAGGCAGGATAACGTTCCCCAAGGATGTCCCGGTACTAAGGCCCGGATACTCTGTCTGGTGCCTTACATGGAAAAGAGACTTTGCAGATGTGATGAAGTTAAGGATCTTGGGCTGGGAGACTTTCCTGACTCACCGGGCAGACCCAGTCTCACCAGAGAAGTCCTTATAAGTTACAGAAGGATCACAGAAGTAGCATGCGTGATCTGGGCGCATGAACAAGGACTGTGCGCAGCTTCCAGAAACAGGAAGAGGCAAACAGTGGATGGTCCCCTAGAGCCTCCAGAAGGAAAACAACCCGGCTGATATCTTCATTTCGGGGCTGTTTACCTCCCGAACTGTAGGCTGAGGGATTCAAGCTACTAATTTTGTGCTGATTTGCTGCAGCAGCCGTAGAGAGCTAATATGAGATTAGAAATGTTTGACTTGGCTAGATAGCAATATTATAAATAATAATCATCCACAAACAGGCTTATTCTTTACGCTTGTTTACCACGTAGTAAAATGATTATACAAATCGTTAAATATTTAGTATGCGAACCTTGTAAAAGTTTTGTTTTAAAATTATAATGCTACGCCCTGGCTGGTGTGGCTCAGTAGATTGAGTGCTGACCTGAGAATGGAAGGGTCACCAGTTCGATTCCCAGTCAGGGCACATGCCTGGGTTGTGGGCCAGGTCCCCAGTAGGGGGCGTTGGAGAGGCAGCCACACATTGGTGTTTGTCTCCCTCTCTGTCTCCCGCCCTTCCCCTCTCTCTAAAAATAAATATATAAAACCTTAATTCTTATTGTTGACGCTATTCCAGATGTCCCCATTTCCCCCCCCTCCACCTAGCCCCGCCCCCTCATCCCTCTGGCCGTCCCCTCACTGTTGTCTGCGTCTATGAGTTCTTTGATTCATCCCCTCACTTTGTCTCATCCAGTCCCCCCAGCCCCTCCCCTCGGACAGCTGTCATTCTGCTCCATCGCTTTTGATTTGTAGGGACTGTTTTCAATTGGAAAGGAGAGTCTGCTAGAATGGGGCACAGCCAAAGGCAGATAAACACCACCCAGCCAAGGAGGCTGTCCAGCCCGGAAGCTCACCTTCACAGTAGGCTCTGGGGCCTCCCTCGGAGCTGCCTTTGCAATTCATTATTTTGTAACAGCGCCTGTGTTGAGAAAGCAGGGGGTTGAATTCCACCAGGTTGCAGGTTTTCTTTGAGCCCTTACAACGTGAGTGCAGCAGAAGCTTTGGCCCTGCCCTGTCCTCCCAGCTGAGCAGCAGGAGGGGGTGGGGGACAAGCAGACAGATCAACTGTCCTCTCCACTCAGCATTATGCAGCCAGAACCACAGGTCACGATTACCTCAGTGACTTACTAGATCTCGGGAAGTGGAAATGTAACCGGAAAAGACACCAGCGTTCGGGCTGCCTGTCACTACCAAATCCAATAAGCAATGACAGCGATTGAATCTTTTATGGGCGCTTTATTCAGATGGCCAGCGATCCGGGAAGATGGCGGGTTCACACCCTAACAAACCATCTTCCCACTCTCTTTCCTGGCCAGATCTTTTATAAGGGGGTGGGGGAGGACAAGCAAGGCGTGGCGAGGGCTTTGAAATTCAGGGAGGATTAGGTGAGTGAAGCTGCAGCATTCCTGTTCTGCGCAGTTAGCTGTTCCCAAGGGGCGGGGGTGGTCACACAAAAGGCCCACCAACATGTCCCCAGGCGGTAATCTCTAGCCAGTGCCCCAGGAGGTCGGCTGCTTTTCCCGGGAGCCAGGATGGGCCTTACCTGTAGTTTCTGAAACAAAAGCTTAACATTCACATCACTTGCTAGACTTACAGCTTTTTACTTTAAGCTAAAATTTTCCAAGTCTTGAGTCCCCTGTCAGAAATGGTCAGTTATACGAGAAAAGTTAGAACTCGGCCAGAGTCTCTCATCTAGGACCTCATTTTGCTGTTGACCGTGTGACCAGGAAACACCCCTCACCCATCACCGCGCTGGCAGTGACCCCTCTTCCTGGAGCTGCTATGAGAAACTGGTCAAATACAAATGCTTTTCACTCAAGCCTGTTTCCAGGAGCTGCAAGGAGCCAGAAAGAAAACAGATGTTATGACACCTTTGGGCCACATCTTATCAGGCAGTTGCATGTATTAGGTTGGCCAAAAAGTCGATATGGTTTTTGGCATAAAATAAAAGACACATTTTTCATTGTCACCAATAGCTTGATCGATTTGGATATTTTGAGTATGTTGGCTATCTCCCAAGTGGTAGAACGTTGATTGTTCTCGATTAATATCTCGATTTGATCACTATCAACTTTAACTGGTCTCCCGACCATGGAGAAATCTCCAGCACGAAACTTCACAAACCACTTTTGACATGTTCAATCAGTCACAGTGCCTCCTCCATACACTACACAAATCTTTTCCTGTGTTTCAGTTGCACTTTGTCTTTCTTGAAATAATGAAGCATAATGTGCTGGAAATATTGCACATTTTCTTCCATCTTCAATATTAAAATGGCCACGCAAAAATTCACCAATTTTGATATTTTATTTTTAATGCACGCTGATAGGACATCTGTCACCATATGATCTAACAAAACTGTTTTGAATGCAGTTCAAGTTAACTATGGGCTACTGGAGCCATCGGGTGGGGAAAAACACAAATGAATTTCTTGGCCAACCCAATACTTAACATCTGCCCGGTGAGGAATAACAGGATCCTTAGAAGATTAGATCTCTTGTGTAAGAACCAGCGAGGAGGGCAAAGGTTTCAAGAGTCTTGGTCACAGCATCCCTGGGTAACAAAACCAACGCGGCAACCTTGAAATGTTCAAACACGGCCCAGATGCGTGTTCCCGAACCATCTGGGGTTCCTCCATGTTCTCTCTCTCCCGGCAGACACGCTCCTTCTGTCTGGCCTCGGTTCCAGCTCAGTCGGGGTGGGTGCGCGATCCTCCATTCACTCTTGGACAAGAACAGGGGGTGGGGGCATTCTGGTCCCCCAGGCTGGAGAAATTGACTAGTTAGGCACGGAGGGCTGAGTTTCCCAAGCTGGGTCCTATACCAGCTGATTCTGTTTTTATACGTTTAGAAATACTATGGGAGAGAGGCGGTTCATACCCAGTGCACATTGGGAGATTAAACACCCGCGCTAACGAGTTGTTTATAGACTGAAGCGGCCCCTTCTGTTAACGACAGGAGATCGTTTCACAGCTTCTCCAGCCCACTTTACCAAACACAGACTCGAGTGGATTTAACAGTCTGGTGAACTGACAACCACAGAAAAATAGGCAATTCTCTAACATCAGGGTTAATAGCCAAGGTTCTTTATAGATTTAAAGTTACTATATGATGCAACAATAACAATATGAATCCTGGCAATGTTAATGGGAAGGATATTTAGTTCAAGATCATGAAGAAACTGGTGTGGGGTGGGGAGGCCTGGCTGGTGTGGCTCAGTGGCTTGAGTGTGGGCTGCAAACCAAAGGGTCACGGGTTCTATTCCCAGTCAGGGCACATGTCTGGGTTGTAGGCCAGGTCCCCAGTGGGGGCCACATGAGAAGCGACCACACATTGGTGTTTCTCTCCCTCTCTTTCTCCCTCTCTACCCCTCTCTCTAAAATAAATAAAAATCTAAAAAAAAAAGAAAGAAAGAAATTTGGGGGAAAGCATTTATATATTTCTTTATTATTTAAAAAATTCAATTACAGTTTACATTCCACATAATTTTGTATTAGTTTGGTGTGACTCTTTTCATTCAAGTTGGTGCATAATTTAGTCTCTGAATGGCAGGGAGAAAAATTTTATGGTATGTTCTAAAAGAAACAACCAATGCATTCATTAATTCATCAAATTATAATCACAGGCTCTATTATGACCTTTGCTATTTTTGTTGGCACCTGAATAGACTGTTGAGTAGAGAAAGAGGTGACGGAACAAAATTGTTTTGTAAACATTCTTCTCAGACCCTAAGAATCAGTCGGCTTCACCTGCCCATGTACAGGGTCCAGCGCAAACAGCGCCCATGTTTATTTCAAAATCTTTTATTACAAAGTCTTAAGCATGTCCTTCTGTAACAGGACAACATCACACTCCAGCACACAAGAGGACATTTTAGGTGAAATGTTCAAATGAAAACCATACATTATCACACCCATGTTATTACTCTGCCCACCACGCTCAAGCCAGCGTTCCTGCTGCTGGACTCTGTATACGTATAGTTGAAGATTATGCAGAGAATTGCAAGCAGTGAGTATCTTTATAAGTAGAGGTACAGCACCACGGAAATAGGCATAAAATGAGAATTATTTCTAGAAAAACAGCCAACTGCAAGAGTGGAAAATGAGGCAAGAAACTCATTCCACTCAACAAAGAGACGACCATACTTACACAGTCTGGCAAAGCTGAAGGAGTTTATCATTGGATCCACAGAATGAATTCACTCCTGTCTTAAGAACAGTAAGGCTTGACTTATTAGTCTTCCTATTACTATTTTAAAAAATTGGTCATATTAAAAAAAATTAAGGACCCAGTAATGGAAATCAGAGGTGTGGCAAGAGTGGGGAGCACAGGCCTTGGGTCAGCCCTAGTGCTTTAGGGCTACTTTAACAGAAAAGAGACATTTATTGATTTCTCACAAGCCCAGAGTCTGGGAAGTCCAAGGTCACGGTGCTGGCAGACTCAGTGTGTGGTAAAGGTGGGCTTCAGAGATGTCTGTCCTCTGGTGGGGCCCTCTCAGGGCAAAATAATCAAGGGAGCCCTCTGGGGCCCCTTTAATGAGGTCAAAGACCCCATTTATGGAAGCTCTGGCTTTGTGACCTAAATCCTCCCAAAGGCGGCACCTCCTATTATCATCACATTAGAGATGAGGGTTTAACACGTGGACTTTGGGTAGACACAATGGTCCGCCTTCGTCAGGGCCCCTACCCGGCTGTGCTCTTGTCTAGCGGCCGGTGGCCCTGGGGTGGCTCAGTAGCCCCTAGGGACCTCCAGGAATTGACCCTGGGGGGTCTGGGTTTCAGCACACCCCTACTCTGTCCCCACACAAAGCCTGCCGCATGTCTGCTTGGTGACTTAAACTGATAAGGGCTGTGAGAGTTTGTCTAAATTAAAGTGCAAGCCCCTGTCCCTTCTGCCTCCCATCATGTGCCCCGTCCCCTCATTGGGTGACCCCAGCACTCAGGACCTGAGCCTTCGAAGTCACCTAAATTCTCCCTTTCATGGAAATAGGGGACATCTAATATCAGCCATTTATATTTATTACCTCATGAGAATTTAGATTAGACAGAAGTCGATTAGAGTAAATACAAGTTTTCTGAAAAGGCATTTACATTTAAATTTCTCTTTCACTGTGGATAATGGATTTTGTCTTCACTGCTGAAAGGGGTTTCAAATATTGGTAAGAAGGGAAAGAAATATGTAGGAGAAGGAGAGAAGGTTTGCCTTCTTGTCTAAGGAAGACTAAGAGTAAATCTTTCAAAGATAATAGAGCCCTGGCTGGGTTGCTCAATGGTGAGCGTGTCGTCCTGATACACCAAAGTTGCAGGTTCAATTCCCAGTCAGGGCACATACCAGAAACAACCAATGAATGCATCAATAAGTGGAATAACAAATCAGTGTCTCTCACTGCCCCCCACCCTCCGCTCTCAAATCAATCAATAAATTAACATTTTTAAGAAATAGAAAATTCTGGGCTTTTTGTAGTTCTCAAAAAAATCGCTGTGCTCTCCTACTGAGGGCAAGCCAGAGACAGACTCCTGGGTGATGTAGCCAGGAGCTGCATGGGGGAAGGACCCATGGGAAGCAGGAATCTGACCGGTGCAAACATGTCAGTAGCTTTCTGGATCCATTCCTACCTTTCTTTTCCTCCAAGATTTCAAAATGCTATGTGTTCTGATATATTTAATGCTGCTGTTTGTATTATGTCTTGAAATGCATTCATTCATTTAGTGGACATTAATAGAGCATCCACCATAAGCCAGACAGTGTTCTGGATGTTTGCAAAATGAAAGAAAAAAAAAACAGAAAAAAAAATAGATGTCTGCATCATGGCGTTTACATTCTAGCATAGAAGAGGCAAACAATGAAAGCGACAGGATGAGGAGAAAATGCCAGAGTCAGTTAGAAGGGAAGGAAAGAGTTAAGAAAAAATGCAGCAGTGCCGTGCACTGCAGAAGAATGTAGTGATTGATCGCTTTTCGATTCCCCAAAGCTGTAAGAGCCAGAATTAGCACCGCGTCTTCCCAGCCTGGCCCGGTGCTCTTTCTTCTATGTCTGGTGCCAGCAAACCGAACTCCACTCCTGTTCAGTCCTGTTAGGGTCCGCCTGTGAGTGAGTTTGGTGTTGACTGGTGGTTTTCAACCAGCATGCCGCAAGAGTTTTTAAAACATGCCACACCTGACTACTTAGTCAGGGGCACTGACCTCTTTGCCTTTAGATTGTCAAATTAAAAAAAAATGACAATGGCCAACACAGTGATAGCCATCCGGTGTGAATGAATCAAAATTATACCTGTTTTTTGTCAGATCGGCAACACACACACACACACACACACACACATATTTATAAATGTATTTTCTGGTAGGCTGCAGAATTTTAGGGATTACTAGGGATTACTTTATGTCTGCAGTCAGATGTAAAAGTTGAAGATCGGTGCTGTAGATGAATGGTATCAAAGCTTCCTCAGCCTCAGGGAACTCTGCTATAAAGTTAACCCACTCACCTAGAAATTCTAAGTACCTTGCTACCGCGTTAGCCTGAGGCACCTCTCTCTCTGAATGTTTATAAAATGTCTATGGATGCATGAATATGTTTAAAATGTTAGCTAAAATTTCCAGGAAGTGAAGGTCAAAGGAGCCACTCATGAACAGGGCTGAACTTGACCCTGTAGTTCAGGGGGTTGGGAGGAGGCTCATTGGCCAGACTGCGGATGTTGAAATCCAGGCTCTCCCCCGGAACTGTGGCTTCTGGATTTGGGGGAAATTTCTTACATATCTCTCTGTACCCCAAATTTCTCATCTGATAAGACTAATAAGTGGGAATTCATAGAAGTTTGAAGTATGCCCACAGAGACTGCATTTTAGGTCTTGTTATTCCTGCTTTCCTAACGTGAATCAGAGTTTCCTGCACCAAGTCCATGCTTGGTCCGAGTCTCATAAAAAGGCAAAGGAAGGGACGAATGAGTCCAGGGCTAATCATGTGGTATCGCAGAAATGCTTTGAAGGAAAACAAGACACGGGTGATGCCTCTAGACTGAGGCCCAGCCAAGAGGAATGAATTCACCTACAGAGGACTAAGGAAGCAAGGAGGACAGGCTGGTGGGAAGCCCAGCCAGACGTGAGGCAGGCAGAAGCGAAGTCTGAGCATCTCTAAGTGGCCGGTCTGACAGTGCTGACCCCGATAAGACATACGAGACAGCGACTTTGGAGGCCAGGGGAACATGGGAAGGAACGGGTGTGAAAAAATAATGAATTCGTGAGTCCTAAAGGTGCATGAAGTGATTTGATTCTGCTTCCTGTCACACTTCCCAGGAAAAAAATTTAAAAAGGTGGTCTCTCTCTATGCCGTACGCATAATAATAGGAATAAGATTAGGAAATCACTTTCGAAAACCTCCACTAAAGTGGAATATTTATCAGTAAGTCGAGGAGAGAAAAGAATGCATTTAGGAAATACATAAATTGAATAATCACTCCTAAAACCTCCGAGATAGGACTATTTATCAGTAAACCAGAATTCCATGTTTGCTTCAGGGAAAGACCCTTATTTCATTCTCTGCGTATTTCCATACCTGAAGCAAAACTTTGAAGAAATAGAAACCGGTACTTCCACTCACGTTCTATCATTTATGGCTAGATCATTTTAATCTTATAATAAATAAATCTCCCTGGTTCCTATTTTCCTTATCTATAGTAGTACGGAATGTGAAACCCAATTGCTTTGAAGATACAAATACGAACCCCATGAAAAAAAAAAAAACCCAGCCCAATGGTCCTGCCCAATCTTCAAGGCATGGTGTGAAGATTTATTTGCTTTCTACAATAAATATCAAAGCTAAATTTACGTCTTAAGTCCTAGCCTGAGAATCAAAAAAAGTGAAGACTTTCTGAACTTTTCTAATTAGTTCAGACTTACTTTCTGTGGACTCAACACATTAACCGCTGTCTTCATTATAAAGTATAAGCTGAATTAGAATCGCTCGTGTGTCCGTATAAAAGCTGGGTTCACAGATGTAAGCTATAGAATCAAACAATGGGTGAGAAAAGAGAGTTTATTTATAGAACATTGCTCTCTCTTGAAGCTCCACTGAAAAGAATTAAATAAATGTTTAATGAATAAGTTCACAAATCCCAAGGAGTGAAAGAGAAGTTATCCATAAAACTTTGGAAGCCAGAGGCATTCCAAGAGTGGTCACTGAATTATAAGACCCCAGAAATGTAGATTATAAGCCAGCACAGAGAGATTCCACAAAACCCTCAGACATGAGGAAACATAGTTAGTAACAGTACTTTTTAGTCATGACCGATTACCGAAATAATAAAATATGCATGCCTCTAAAGGTCAAATAGATGGAATATTTTCAGGGCTCAGTCTAAGCCATTTAAGAAAACATTATGACCATTGATTTTATTTTCGCTGCAAATCCATCATCCAAAGGGGTTCCTGGGCTGGCTGTGTACATAAACTCGACACCTCCCCAGCATGTTCACCGCAAGGTGGCCTTAAATAACGTACAGAACAAAACATATTAAAATTGCAGTTGGATTTAATTATTGGCTCTAACATGTTTGGCATGGTTATTACTCATTCCCCAGCGAGCTGCGATGGGGAAAACAATTTATAAGGCAATAAAAGAAAGGACTAGTAAGGGAACTTTCCAGTGCTCTGTTGCTGCCGTTGCCAAGCTGTGCAGAGCGGAACCACACTTGCTATCTTTTAGAGGTAATGAGACGTGCCCGCCAGCAATCGGAGCAGAGGGCGAGAAGGCAGTCAATGCGGCTTCCGCTCACCGGTGCTCCCGGTGTCAGCGGTGATCCAATGGCCGTTTCTAGCCCTCCCGTTGTATCTGCCCGTATTCTCCCTCCCCAGCTGTTTCCCTTTGCTAGCTGTTCTCTGCTTTTGTGTCCACCCTGTCATAACTGTCTAGTGATAAACTGCCCCATGCAGTTTAGGGGTCCAGTGCCATAGTAATTGGGAAGACACAAATAAATGTTGGAGAGATCCTGACCTTGGAGGCAGGGATTACCATTCGATTTGGTCGTTCACTGAGAAGGACTTTTTGTCGGATTGAGAGTGGCATGTGCTGACTCTGTGAAAGAGACTTCTTGACCTCATGACTTCTTTCTGTAGAGTGTGTCCTCGAGCACAATACATGGCATTTGAGGTGAAGTGTTCACATTAACACTATCCATTATTACACCCATATTGTTCCCCTACCAACCGCACTCCAGCAGGCCTTACTTCTGCCGGACCCTGTATATATTTTTTAAATTTTTAGAGAGGGTACTCAGCAATGTCAAATAGGATAAAAGGGATGAGAAAGATAACGCATGGGAAGGGGCACTGTTGGGAATACCTTCCCACATGCAGGTTATGTTGCCAGTTTCTTTCATTTCCTTGCACAGCCATCCATCACCGCCATCATTTTCCTTCTGTCCACCTGGCGCCCTCACCAGCCACCTTGCGCAAGAGCAGAGTCTGTCCTGACGCAACGACCTCCAGCCCCTGACGTTTCCATCTCAGTCAGCCTCAGACACTCTTCCCTGGTCTCAACCTCTCCTTTCCATACTTCAGAAAATTTGTTTTCAAGTGTCTGACTGAGGAATAAAAATGAGTTTAGACCAGTAGAAAAGATTTCACTGGAGTTTCAACATGGTTCAGGCACCAGATGGTGTAGCTCAGTGAACTGAGCACCAGCCTGTGAACCAAAGAGTTGCCACTTCGATTCCCAATCGGAGCACATGCCTGAGTTGCAGGCCAGGTCCTCAGTAGGAGGTGTGCAAGGGGCAACCACACATTGATGTTTCTCTCCCTTTCTTTCTCCCTCCCTTTCCCTCTCTAAAAATAAATAAATAAATAAAATCTGTAAAATAAAAAAATAATAAACTGGGTTCAAAGGGTTTGGGGCATAATCATTTTCATCTGTCTTAACAACTTCTGAGGTAGTCAGTTCTATCCAGAAGATAGCCTCGAAGAACGAAAACATTTTTTTTAAATCTTCACCTGTGGATATGTTTTGATTGTTTCTTTAGAGAGGGACGGAGGGAGAGAGAGAGAAAATCATTGATGTGAGAGAGAAACATCCATCAGTTGCCTCCCTCACATGCCCCCAACTTGGAATCGAACCCATAACCTAGGTATGTGCCCCATCAGGAGTCAAACCCACAACCCTTTGGTGCGTAGGACAACACTCCAAACAACTGAGCCAGAAACACTTTTTCTATGCCAGCATATTTTATGAACCTGATACGAGCCTAATTTTAACACAATCACGCAGTTTAGGGTCTATCTTCCAAAATGTCACCTTTCTGAAATGCAGCCCAAAACCTACATATATAATCCATGGTAGTGTTTTCAATAATTTTAACACTTCATGATCAACACAGATCTTTCTGTATGACATAAAACCCCATGAGTATATTGAGCAGAAAAAGAAAGACTGCATTTCAAAAGTTTCCCCTTGGTTCTAGCGAATGAGTGTCTTTGGCAAAGACATGTTATAAAAACAATATTTGTGTATTAGCAAAAAATGCAGACTAGAATACTAGAGTCCACTCTGTGATGCAGAATTCCAAACATCAGGCAGATATATGTGTATATATATAATTTCGTGTATATATATATATATATATATGAAATACATTGGAGACTAATTTAAAACGTTACAATGGAGCTTTATTCATGAAACAAAATGTTCCCATGTATTTTTCTCATTAATGTGTCTGGCTGTATTTGCCCATCTAGCTATTTGCCAGACATTTATAATTTGATGATAAGAGATACAGTCACAAAAGTTCTTTGTCTGCACAAGGCACTTGCCAAAATGTGGGACTGGGTTTCCTAGCGAACGTGAATTAGGTGCCACAGCCAAGCGACGGTGGTGCACGTAAGGAAAGATTCCGGCAAGTTTATTGTCAACGCAAGTGAAATCCCCCTTTGGCTGCTTTATCTGAGTTTGCGTCTGTAGAAATGTAGCAGAAGCTGCAACTGCAAAGCCACGCTGAGAGCCCTGAAGAGCATGGAAGTCATTAAGGTCCCTGAAACGGGCTCTAAGGAAAAAGAATCCCCCTTGAATCTCCGCAGACATGGTCTTTGTTGTAGAATTGATTAAATTAATATCTGAGCTTTACCTGGCTCTGGCAGGAATATGGGCTGGAGGTGTAGATGCTATAGGGGGTATGAAAGTTTTGCCCTTAAAAATGTTCAGATGCTGCCCTGGCCCGGTGGCTCAGTTGGTTGGAACATCGTTCCATACACCAAAGGGTTGTGGGTTCAATTCCCAGTCAGGGCACATACCTAGGTTGTGGGTTCAATCTCTGGTTGGGGTGAGTTCAAGAAACAACTGATCAATGTTTCTCTCTTATGTCAACGTTTCTCTCTCTCTCTCTCTCTTTCTCTCTCAAATCACTAAACTATATTCTTGGGTAAGGATTTTAAAAAACCTTGAGATGCCCTCTCAGAAGACCAGCACAGCCCCTCTATGAAAACATAGCTTATTCAGAAGATTAAGAACCCAATGAAGACGAGGTGAAATGGCAGGACCTTCCAGAGAACTCTCATTACCCCTTTTAGGCCCAAAGAAATAATTGTGATAGAACACAATTATGACCCATTTCTGGAACACTAGAATTTGATGACGAATTTAATAGAAATAACATGGTTTTAAAAAGCTGTTTGATGCCACTTTGGCACTCCTCTGTGGCCCCCTTCCTCCTCACGCACAGAAAGCCGTAGCAGCGTGTTCGTAGGAGTAGCAGGAATGTGTAAGAAACCTTAGTACGCAATTCAGCTGTGCGTCTTCAGGAGACTATGGTACCTTGATATTTATTGTACACGTTTCACATTTTCCACTGACTTTTCCTATGGTTGCGGTTGTCAGAAATTCACTGAGACCACCTTTATTGTGTTTTCCTCCCAGCAAAAGCCATTGGAAATGTTTCATATCAAAACCAAGGAGGGTGGGTCCCTCTCCCCTTTCCTTCCGTCCTTCCTTTGTTTTATCTTGTTTTTGAAAAACAGCGTGAATTACATGCCACGTTAATAAGTAGCAGACGAGTACTACAGGTTAGCATAAAATGAGTGTTTCCATTTGCCTAATATTCAATTATTCATTACAGGATCTTTTGAAAAAAACGAATGGGGTGCTCTTTCTCCTTTCCCATATGCTGAGTACCCTGCCGTTGCTATGGATACCGCTGGCTGCTCACGCAGACCTTGACTCCCGGTTGTTTACAGGGAACCGAGAGGCTGCAACTTGATGTTACACAACAGCGTGTGAAAGCTTGGCAGGGCCAGCCCGACAGGAACGCTCCGGGTCCCCTCCTGGGGCACTTGAGAAGATGCAGAAAGCCACCATGAGACCATTGGCTTTTGCCTGCCTGTTTGGGCAGGAGGGAGGGGAGGGGAGAGAAGAGAGGAAGGCCCGTGCAGAGACCGATCAGGTGAAACAGGTCCGGAGACCTAGATGGGTCTGTTGCCGCAGGAAATGGGATTCTTCCCCAGTGCTGCAGGAAATGCATTTCAGGGACCCGGCGTAGGAGGACTTGAGGGGCAGTGGCGAGATGCATTGGAGCGAAAACAAAGCACAGCCCCCTGTACGCCATGCCCAGTGCCTCGTGGGCGACCAGGTGGCTCAGCTCCGTCGGTGGCAGAGATCCAGCTTCGGGGGCCACGGGCCCACGCTGGTCCCCACCAAGCCCGGGAGGAGGGCAGGACCCAGAGCTGCGGTGCCATGAGCCCGGCACCCGAGGCCCACTATCCAGCATAGTCTCTGTTCCCATCCAGCCCTGCGGTTCAGCCCACGTGGCTGCTGAAGAGAGCGCGCGCAAGCAAACGCCGCGGCCCTAGTGGGCTTGGATTATACCTCTTTGGCCTTGAGCAAGAAGAGTAGGCTTTGTTTCAAACTACCTGATCTCTCTCCTGGATCTTCCCAGAGTCCTGAGCTTCCCCCATCCAATCCCTTTTCCCAAGTTTGTCTCCACCCCTTATGGTGGCCCCTGTGGCTTCTACGGTGTAACCCTCAGCAGAGGAATTTCCCCCACACTGTTCATCCCTCCCTCGTTTTTCTGGGTGAACCTCAGGTTGTTCCCCGGGGAGATTGGAAAGCGGTCTCTCCTGCTTATTTGGGGATTAACATCCCTTTGCCTGTGAAGCTGCCCCTCCCTAGTAAATCAGCCTTAATGTCTGATTCCATTTGCTCCCTTCCTTTGTTAATAACTAACTGCTGTAGCCCATCAACCTAAGCAGGAAATCGCAGTCAGAACAATCTGAGAAAGTAAGTAGGGTTTATGAAACTCAGCTCTGTTCACTTTACCAACCACACTTCGTGTAAACTGTAACCATCTTGAGTTCAAAGACCTGGTTTTATCCATTTCAGAGCTTCCCAGATTACCTATAACACACTGCACCAGGAGGTCATCTGTAACAGTTTATTAAGTAAAATGTGTGCCTTTTTGCCAGTTTCTTTCAACCTCTTCACCAAGAAACAAATGTCCATTGTGCCAATTGACTATAGGGAAGAGTGATTTTCAAAATGGCTAGCCAGTGGCACTCTGGCCTCCACCACCAAAGTGGACTCTGGTGGAGGCAGAGGTCTGAGCTGATCTTAGACCCCCCCTCCTGAACCAGAGGCTGACCTCCATCCAGGGCTGGAAGGGAGGACGAGTAAGTGGGATTAGAACTGAGGGAGTAAGGGGACAAGGACTTAGACCCCTGGCTGGTAAGGGTGCTTTCAAATATTTTACCAGCTTCTATGGACATGCTGTCTCAGATGTGCTGAATACTGATACCCACAGAATTCGAGGCAGGACCTCCGCACATTGTTTTAACATCATGAACATTAATGTTTACAACAAGAAACATGGCCCGGATTCTACCCTATTTATTGAAAGGTCTCTTTGAAATTTTTTTTAAAGATTTTATTCATTTATTTTTAGAGAGGGGAAGGGAGGGAAAAAGAGAGGGAGAGAAACATCAATGTGTGCGCCCTCTTGCGCGCCTCCTACTGGGGACCTGGCCCACAACCCAGGCATGTGCCCTGACCAGGAATCGAACCGGTGACCCTTTGGTTCACAAGCTGGCACTCAATCCACTGAGCCACACTAGCCAGGGATGGAAATTTGTTTAACAAACATGCATTGGGTTTCTATGGGGCACTGGGTGCCGGGGACACTTCCAGGAGCAGCGGTGCAGCAGTGAACAAAGCACCTTGAGGTTCCTCTGTCATGGACGAGGTCACAGAGAAAACAATTAGCACAAAATTTAAGGAAGGACCCGCCTGAACCAGCAGAGACAGGTGTGAGGCATTTGCTTACCTGGGACAGGCACTGCTAATCATGCCTGAGCATCTAGAAAGGAGAGTAAACTAAGCATTTTTAATTACATGTAGTGGGGTGGCGTTGGTATATTAGTGCACCATTCCGTAATACATCGCCTGTATATCGCACTGTGTGCCCACCACCCTAAGTCAAGTCTCCTTCTGTCTCCATATCTTTGACCCCCTTTACCCTCCTCACACCCCTACCACATCCCTCTGGTCACCCCCATACTGTTGTCTATGTCTATGAGTTTTTGCTGGTTTGATTTCCTTGCGCGTTCATTTGTTGCTTTCAATTTTATATCCCACCCGAGTGAAATCATACAGCTCTTAACTTTTCCTGTCTGACTTATTTTGCTTAGCGTGACCTCCTCAAGGCCCATCCGCCTTGTCACAAACGGCACTATTTCATCTTTTCTCGTGGCTGAGTACCATTCCAGCGTGTATGCTTTATCCATCGGCTTTATTCAGTCTTCTATCCAAGCCTACTCGGGCTGTTTCCGTGTCTTGGCCACCGTGAGTAATGTTGCCGTGAATGTGGGGGTGGAGCTTCTCTTTTAGCTCCGCCCCCTCCTACAGTTTCAGTGGGTACCTTCCCAGCCCTGAGCAGGTGGCTCGGTGCCTTTGCCCTGCAGCTGAAGGCTTTCGTCCCTAAGGGGAGATGGGTCTCAGCGCAGCCTGTTCCTCTCATCCACAATGAGCTCCACAGGAGCCCTGGGTGGCTGCCATTCCCCCCGCCCCGCCCCCAGAGCACTGTCCCTCCTGAGCTTTCTCGAGACACCTGCTGATCTCCCCAGTGGGAAACTGGTAAATTCCTGGAGGAAAAGCCCCATGAAGTTCTTCCCTTCAGGTCTGTGGCCAGGGCAGGCTTCACGCACTCCCACCAGCCCGGAGTCAGCCTCAGCAATTTGTTCAAAATGCCTCGTTTACTCCGCTGGGGTTTGGGGGCGTCTGACCCAGCTCAGCAAACACTCGAGGCCACTTTCTCCCCGCTGGTTCCTGTCTCGCTTCTGATCTTGGGCTAAGCGTTTTCTCTGTGACCTCATCTTTCTAATAGATTCCAGAAAATTATTGATTTGAAGTGTTTCGAGCTTCCTTGGGTTACGTGGGAAGAGCAATCATACCATTTCCAGCTCTCTGTGTCTCCAGATTGAACCTGGAAAACTGGAAATATCGTCAATTCAAGTGGTGCCGAAGACAACTTATTAAGTCTAACATTTCTTAATGTTACCTGATCCCAAGAGACAAACTATTTATTTGGTAAAGGGCAGTCTCATTTTCCCGATTCATCTTATGTTGAATATTACATTGAAAAAACTATTCACTTAATTGCTGAAAAATACAGCCTACTTAGGATAATCAGAAATATTGCCGGGCAGTGAACAAAGAAGGTTTCAGTTCCATTTTCCAAATATACTCATAACGGCTTAGCAAACTCTAAATCTCTCTAATAGATTCCAAGTGACTGAGTAAGTATAAGCGTTTAAGTCGTCCTTTCCCCCCTAGTCCTCTGGTACATGTTGAGCTAACAGAAAAGCATGTTCCTGTGACTGGTTAAGAGTTATGTTTCTAATTAGGAGGAAGCAAGGCTGAGAAGGATTCATGAGTCCAGCATGCACGCTTATCAGATTTAATCAAAATTCCCCCACTGCACTGGGTCTTCTTACAGAATTAGAAGGGAACTCTCCTGAGAAAATGTTTTTATTGCAAGGTTGCAAATATCATTTTTTTGGTTCTATTTCCTCCACAGGGCGATGCAGGCATAGTAAATAATTCAATAATAATCTGTTTTGTAAAGTGTTATACATCCACTTCTCAGACCTCATTTCCCTGGCTCATTCTGAGTGGGCTAAGACCAGTCTTTGCTACACATGCACACACACAGGATCACTTCCTGAATGAATGAGATGATTCTGAATTTTTTAAAGATTTTATTTATTTATTTTTAGAGAAAGGGAGGGAGAAAGAGAGGAAAAGAAACATCAGTGTGTGGTTGTCTCTTTTGTGCCCCCTACTGGGGACCTGGCCCACAACCCAGGTATGTGCCCTGACTAGGAATCGAACCAGCGACCCTTTGGTTCACAGGTCTGTGCTCAGTCCACTGAGCCACACCATCCAGGGCTGTTCTGAGTTATTTCTCTTCCCTTGAGGTCCAAATCTTGCGCTGTTTTTCTTTGGCTCAAGCTCCTTGTCCTACGTTGGGCATGCCTCATCAAGATGACCCTCTACGCTCCACTGGATGCATGAACTATGTGACATTGTAATTGCTCCTTGAGCTGAAAGCAAAGTTATGCCTTAAAAATCTTCCCTTTGGTGACCCGTTTCTCTGGGTTGCATGTATAACTTGGATATAGGTTTCAGTGCAAGATGCAGTGGTCACTGTCCCTTGGTGAAAGAAAATGCCCCCCACTCAGGGTTGGTCCTATGCCTCTGGCTGTCTTGCTGCCACGATTCTCGATGTCTCTCCAAGTTACCATCTCCCTGGCCAAGTTACTTGAACTTGAATTTCTGGCAAGCTTTGAAGACTCTGAACATTAGAGAGACTAATCTTTGTCTTGGAAGCTGGGTCTTTCTCTGCGCTTGCCCATTCTTGTGTCTTATGACTACTCTTTATGACACGGCCTAATGTCACTGAGGAGTTCTGAATTTTTCTGTTTTTTTTTAATTGAATATATTGGGGTGATATTGGTTAATAAAATCGTATAGGTTTCGAGTGTGCAATTCTATATCTGTATGTTGTATTGTGTGTTCACCACCCCAAGTCAAGTCTCCTTCTCTCACCATTTATCCCCGCCCCTTACCCTCTTCCTCCCCCACCACCTTCCCCTCTGGTCTTCGCCACACTGTTGTCTGTGTTCCCGAGTCTTTCTTTTCTTCTTTCACTTAATCCCTTCACCCTTCTCATCTCACCCCCAACCCTCTTCCCTTTGGCAGCTGCCAGTCTGTTCTCCGTATCTGTGAGTCTGTTTCTATTTTGTCCACTAGTTTATTCTGTTCATCAGATTCCTCCTATGACTGAAATCATACGGTCCTTGTCTTTCTCTGACTGGCTTATTCCACTTCCATGTCCAGCCCTAATTCTCAGCCTGCCTGTCTCCCTCAGCACCTTTGCCCCTCAGCAGCCAGAGTCATCGGTCTCCCTCGCACCTACGTGTGTGTGCCAACCTCTCTAGGATTTCCTCAGCCCTCTCCTAGCTGGGCGACCTTGAGTGAATTCCCCAGCTTTGCTGGGGATCCATCCTCTCCTCGGCAAAATGGGGCTGAGAGTTTCTGCACAACTGGCCAGCTCCCAGCAAGCAGGGATCCTGCCATTACAATCCCTGAATGATCAATGCTCCCAGCTTAAACCCCTCAGCAATCCCCCCTGGTACCTACACAAAGGCCACCTGCTGGGAGATGCTGGGAGTTCCCAGGACACCTGTCTCACCTGCCTCCCAGCCACAGGGCCCTCTCTTCAGCCCCTTCCCTTCTGCCTTCATGCCCATCAGTAAGTGACCGTCCTCTGCACTGGCCCCCGGGGCCTGGGTCACAGCTGTGCCCTTTGGCTGCTCCCGGGGGATCACCCCCATGGTGTTGGGTGAAGGAAATGTGGGTGGGGGTCTGAAGGGCACATAACTGTTTCTTTCCCTCTCTCCCTTCCTCTCTCTCTAAAATAGCAATGAAAAAAAAATGTCCTTGGATGAGGATAACAAAAAAAAAACAACAGAAAAATTTGTTTTTACAGGGAGGTGGAAAATTTTCTTTTTTCAAGTGGTGAAATGAAACACCCTATCCAGATAGGCTGCTGGTTTTTGGCAACACCTAATGTAACTAAGCAAATCCAGTATTCACTACACTTTCAAAAATGAAAATGAAATTGTGCTGATTTGCCACAAAGGAAGCCTTTATTTTCCTGACGCAGCCATTTCTCAGGACAATACAAAAATGTTTGCCTTACCATATTGTTCGGGGATTGTTTGGCTTTTTAAAAGGGGCAGCGATCATTGATTAAAACGTCCCAGAGCACTGAGTTAGCAAAGTCAAGTTTTGGAAAACAATCAGAACTAGAAAGCGAGCAGCAGTTATGACCCAAGGACACTGAAGCTTCTGTTCAGGATGAGTTTGGGCTCTTGGTCTGTTACGTCCCATGGGAAGGGCTGTAAAAAATCAAACTCATGGGATGAACCAAGAGAGGTCCCAGTCCTAGGGCGGGTGAGGTGCTCCACTCACAGGCTGGATGGAGCCTGATTGGTGATTTCTTGCACAAGAGCGCCCCCTGGAAAGGAGATATTGGCCCTGGCTGGTGTGGCTCAGTGGGTTGAGCATTGACCTGCAAACCAAAGGGTCGCTGGTTCGATTCCCAGTCAGGGCACATGCTGGGTTGCAGGCCAGATCTCCAGTAGGAGGCGTGTGAGAGGCAACCACACATTGATGTTTCTCTCCCTCTCTTCCTCCCTAACCAGGGTGCCTGTCCGCCTGTTGGGTTGGCTTTTCTTTAGATCTATTCTGTTGGAAACCCATACTCATTATAGGAGTCAGAGTGAGAAGGAGGAATAAAATACTAGGTCAAGAGTTTGCACCTGAGTCCGAGTGCTGGGTGGTTCAGTTAGTTGGAGCATTGTCCCATGCACCAAAAGGTTGTGGGTTCAATTCCCGGTCAAGGCTCAAATAGGAAGCAACCAATCTCTCTCTCTCTCTCTCTCTCTCTCTCTCTCTCTCTCTCTCTCTCTCTCCCTCTCTCCCCCGACATCTCTCTCAAATCATTAAATATATTCTCAGATGAGGATTCAAAAAAAAAGAGTGGGAAGGTGGGTTTCTCTGGTTCACACTCGTTTGCTCTCTGTCTTCTCCCAGAGAAAAGCATGCTTCTCCCTCCTCCTGTAAGAATACAAAAGGCAGGATCCCTGTCTATCATATCACAAGCAAAACCACTTGAGAGAGAGTGACTACACACGACTCAGGACCTAATGAGGGATCTATGTCAGGCCTCTTCCCTGGCTCCAGACACAGAGTCCCTTCCAGGGGTGTCCACCCCTTGTCCCGTGGGCCCCATGCGGCCCAGGATGGCTGGGAAGGAGACCCAACACAAAAATCATAAGTTTACTTAAAACATGGTGAGATTTTTTTGTGTGATTACGTGTCGCAATATATTTAATGTGTGGCACGCAAGATAACTCTTCTTCTTCCAAAGGGTTGGACACCCCTGTGAGTGAGACCCTTGGAATTTCCCACATCAGGAGACAGCAGCAGTACCTTACAAAGAGCTTCTAAATTCCTTGGAATGTCCTGGCTGATAGGAGTGTCTTCTGTTCTGTCGTGGGGACCCTTGTGGGCTCCCAGAGGGCCTCGGGATGGGGCTGGTCACCAGAAACCCAGAACTACGAGGAGAAGATCACAGTTTTCATCCTCCTCCTCCATTCTTCAGAAAGGGGATGGGAGGGGACTGATTAGCAACAGGTCATTCCTACACAGTGAAGGCTCCATAAATGTCCCCAAACTGCAGCGTGTCGGGGGCGCTCGAGTAGGGGGTGCTGGGGTGCGTGAGCACCCCCGTGTGCTGGGAGGGGGTGCACCCCAACTCCAGGGGAGCAGAAGACCCTGTGCTAAGGACCCTCCAGGACATCACTCTAGGCACCTCTCCCTCTGACTGTGCATTGTGTCCTTTACAGTACCCATTATAATAAACCAGTAAAACATAAGGAAACATCTCCCTGAGTTTTGTGATGTCACAGCTCAGGAGTGGGGCTGCCTGGGGCCAGCTGTAGCGTGTGGGTTCTTGACTTCATGCGGGAAAGATTTCACAACACAAGTCCAGGTAGCTGCTGGGGACAGTGAAACAGGGAGGGGCTTAGCGTGGAAGCACCAGGCGGGGCTGCCTTCGTGCCCTGGGAAGTCAGAGAAGAGGGGGCCTTGGGGACAGGTTCAGGGGTCAGCCTGGCACTGCCCTGCCCACTGCCTTCGAGTGTAGGAGGCATGCGTGGGAGGAAAGAAGTGGGGGCAAGAGGGGGGAAGGGGGTGGGGGCTGCTCCTAGAGGAAGAGCCCTGTGGCAGGGCCCTTTGTCTTGAATATTCCTCTCTCCCTCTCAAGCAGGAGTTTCAGGGGAAGTTTCAACAGAATAGTCATCAGTTCTCCAGGTGTGTCCCTGAGGGTCCTGGTTTCCCCTGATTCGTCAGTGACAGAGCACATCTTTAGCCTTTGCAGTTTGTTCTGGCCTTGCCCAACCAGTTTTGCTGCTTTTCTGGGCCTGGCGCTGAAGTGCAATTCAGGGTTAAATGTTATCTCTAGTCAGGTGACCTTGGGTATCTGGCTGTAAGTTGCTCTGCCAGTTTGTTCCGCCTACCTGTCTCAGTTTCCCTGTTCCATTCGCCATGGAATTTCCCTATCTCCTCACCGTCCTGTTTCTTTATAACAAATGATCAAACCCACGGAAGGGGAGGTAGAAATCTTCAATGTAGAGCCAGTGGATTAGAAGCCCAGGTAGCATCCTGAGCTTTGTAACTGCCATCTGAAGACTGACTAAGTTCTGGGAGGCTGAGCCCTAGACCTGTGGCGTTGGCGTGAACTCCTGGTACTTAGGCTCAGCCCTGAATTGTAGGGCCCGAAGCTGGGGTCCGCAGAGTTGGTGGGTTGGCTGGTGTGGGAACCCCCCCCCCCCGACACACACACACATTTGATGTCAGAGGTGTGGTGAGTGAAGGCAACACGAGTTTTCCTACAACTGTAACGAATTAGGCCAAGGTGAAATACTGTCATTGGCAGTGGCAGGGAGGGCACTGGGGAGTATCGTGCTGAGCGAAACAAGTCAGACAGAAAAGGTTAAGAATCATATGATTTCACTCCGAAGTGGGATGTGGAACTGAAAGCAACACAAGAACAAAGAAGAAAAACAAACAAAAAGTTGTAGATGTAGACAACAGTATGGTGGTGACCAGAGGGAAGGGGGGAAGGGGATAGTAACAAGTAAATATGGTGAATAAATGAGGTGATGGAAGAAGATTTGACTTTGCGTGACGGGCACACAATGCAATATGCAGATCGTGGAAGCGTAGAATTATACTATATAATTGTACTAACCAATGTCACCCCAACACTTTTAATTTTCAGAAAAAGTCACGGGGGAAAAAACTAAGTAACGCAGCATAAAAGCTGAGCTATCCTGGTATCACACAACCTCAGCTTTTCTTCTCCTGTGGGAAATGGAAGGGATCGTTTTTCCCAGAAATCACCTTCTCTCTGAAGGAAGCCCGAGCCCGATTGCTAGAGCAAGGCAGGCATCAGCGGTGACTTCCTTGTGAGAACTTCTTTCACAGTTGTCATTGTCACCTTTGGAGAGAGACGACTTTGTGTTACTCAGCTGTTCTGGCTTGGCTGTTGGTCTGCTGCGCCACGGTAATAGTCCAGATGGTGTGGCTGGGGCGGGACCTCGGGCCGGTCAAGTGATGTCTCTCTCCACCCTTCTGACAGATCCCGGGGCTACTGGAGACGTCAAATGTGCTGATTTTTCTTAGATACAGCAATTCTGTGTCCAGATGACATGACTAAGAGTTGTTGTTGTTGTTGTTTTATAATTTAACCTTCCTGGGGAAAATAAAACATGACAAACTAAACTCTTCAAGAAAATACTATGGTTTTTACTGACACTAAATTGCAAAGAAGGCTTATGATATTTATTCCTCTCGGTTGACAATTCTTCATTTTACACTTGGAACAACAGAGGAGAGAGGTTACTTAAGTCTTGTAATTACAATCTCTGCCAGGTTAAAAGAAAATCTAGATCATTGCAAAGTTTAGTCATTGATATAAGTAGCAAATTGATATACAGGATCTGGCAGAAATAACACCTGCTTGAGTGTGCTTGGCAGGGTCATAATAAGACTGTACTAATCTATAGTTTCAATTTGAACATTTCACCTAAAATGCCCTATGGTGTGCTTGAGCATGATAGTATTATGTTACAGAATGACATGCTTATGATTTCATAATAAGAGAGTGTGTCATAAAAGGGGGCGTTATTTGTGCCCAACCGTGTATTATCTTGCTGTAAAAAATAGTGCCGGTTCTGTGGATCTATATACGTATATGTTAGAGCTTAAATAAGATTCGTAAAACATGGTCTTCAAAAATGGCCATCCAGATGCTCGGACCTGAGACAGCCTAAAGCCATTTAGGCCAAGACACATAGTGATATTTTTCATCTTCTTAGTCAGAGGAAAGATCGTGACTCTTACTGTTCTGCTACTCACCAGATGTTCTATTTCCTATGTCCCCAAATACCAGGTTTTCCCTTCCCGCATCCATTTGTTCTGTTTAACGGGATTGCGTCTTACTCTCTCAGTGGGAATGGAGGTAGGGTGGTGGCCACCTCCACGTGTCCAGGGTCCCGGTCACCTGGCTCTGCCCAGCCCACAGCCGGTATTTCCCAATCTTATCACCAGAGGAACCGTATTTTTGCCAACACATGAGTGACTCTATGCCTACCTGTTGGGTCCCTGTCACAGTGAACCCTGTGATCACAGCACCACGGACCAAAGCCCTTGAATCCCCAGCTCCCAACCCGGAGTGTGGAGCAGAGCAAGTATGTCCATGGGTTTGCTAAGTGACTGAAAAAAATTTTTAAAATTTTTTTTAAAGTAATATTGGGTCTTATTGACTATAAGGGGACACTAAGAGTTACAAAGTTTTCAAATACATAGGCTGACATGATTTCCACAGAAATACAAGGTTAGCATTAAACTGCCAATTGTCTGTGTGAAGATGTTTTTTTAAAAAAGTAACGAACTATTTCATTTGATGCTGGTATGATATATATGTTGAGTATCCTCACCTGAGGGCATTTTTCATTGCTTTTAGAGAGAGAGGAAGGGAACAAGAGACAGAGAGAAAGAGGAACATCAATGTCAGAGAGAAACACCGATTGGTTGCCTCCTGTACATGCCCCGACCAGGGATCGAACCCACAACCTTTTGGTGTGTAGAATGTCGCTCCAGCCAACTCAGCCACATCCACACCGGCCAAGGCCCTGCTGATATAATATTTACACAAAGACACACACAGACAGAAATTAATTTCAGGATTTTGGAAAGCACTGTGTATTTTCCTTGTTTTTTTTTTTTTCTATTGAATGCTATAGATGTGGGAAAACGTCTGTATTTGTTGTCTATTGTTTCCGTAAGAAATTACTGTAAGTGTACTCTCTTACAACCGCATAAATCGGTTGTTTTACGGGTCTGGTAGGTGAGAAGTTCAATACAGTCTCGCTGGGCTAAAATCAAGGTCTCAAAGTCAAGGCAAGGAGGTGGATTTCCTTTTTTCCTGGCTCCCTGAGGCCACAGTCATTCCTTGGCTGCTGTCTCCTTTCCTTCACGACACAGCCAGCAACACGGCACCTTGGTGACCCTTCCGTGTCACAGCTCTCTGATGAGCAGGGAGAAATTCTCTCTTTTTTAAAAGATTTTATTTATTTTTAGAAAGAGGAGAAAGGAGGGAAAAACATCAATCAGATGGCTCTTGCACGCCCCCAGTTGGGGACCTGACCTGCAACCCAGGTATGTGCCCTGAATGGGAATCGAACCTGTGACCTTTTGGTTCACAGGCCAGTGCTCAGTTCACTGAACCACACTAGCCTGGGTGAAATTCTTTTCTTTTAAGAACTCCTATGATTAGATTGGGTGCCCCAGATAATCTCCCCGCCTTATATCTTTAACTTCATCACACCTGCACAGCACCTTTGCCCTGGAAGGTAGCACAATCTTAGGATGCAGGCGTTAGCACGCGCACCTCTCTGCACAGGGCGTGCTTGAACTGACCCCAATTTTCTCTCTCCTGGGCCCCGTGGTTTGCAATGCTGCATACCGTCCCGGTGATGGCTGCTCTCCTCTCAGAGTCTTGTCTGGTGGTGGCTCAGGGGACACCTGGCCCCACTCACGTAGCTGGCCCGTTACAGGGGATTAAGGATAGTGCGGAGTCTTTGGAAACCCATTTCTGTGCCACTAGGCCCCCCTCGGACTGCCAGGATGTTTGTGGCGAGACCAGAATCGAGGTTTAAATCATCGCTGTTCCTTGCCGGCGTGGCTGCGGACAAGTGCCAGCCAACTCAGCGCCACACCGAGGCGAGCGCGCTTGCGCAGCTTTGGAGGAGTTGCCGTCGTAGTGAAGATACAGACGCTGCATTGCAAGTTCAGTCCCCAGTCCCGCGCAAGAAAGAGGCAACTGATCCATGTTTCTGTCCCTCTCTATCCCCCTCCTTTCCCCTCTCTCTAAAATCAATAAAAAGAAACAAAATTAGAAAGGGAGAGAAAGACAGCCTCTGGGTCTTAAATTCAACCTCTGTGTTCATTCTTCCTTCATTTAAAACTCTTGTCCTCTTCTTTAGTGCATTGTCCTCCCTTTGATTATTATTATCCAGCAGAGGCGATTTATTTCATTTCCTTAATTATAAAAGCACGCCTTCCAGATTTTAATAACTTTTAGAAAGCAGATGTATCCTGTAAAAATAATATGTCACGGGCCCGTATATTGTGGTGAAATGCAATTCTGTGCATTCTGAGATACACACTTCTGTACGAACCATAGCATATCCCCTTGTATTGCAGTAACTGCACGATTTTTCTGTTACACTTTATTATTCCATTTATCAAAGAGAAAGGTACTGAGTGTACCGTGTGAGATGTTGTGGGTTTTTATTTAATTGCAGCTCTGCAAAGACTCGGTTGCATATTCATAACCGCTGGCGACACGGTGCCAAGTGCCGAAACAATTACTCAGTGAGTTCTCTGCGTGACACTTCAGGGGAATTGATAAAAGTGCTGAAGCCGGGTTCTATTTTAAGATCTTCGGCTGCTGATTGTTACAGCCGCACAAAGGGACACTGCGCAGCGAGAGAGAGGCTCACGAAGAGCAGAGACGAGGCATGGGTGATCAGTAAGAAGGAAAATGAATGCCGAGTGTGGCGCACACTGTATTTCTCGAATATTAACCGAATAATTGAAGTCATTCTAGTTCTAGAACAAAGGCTCCATTTGTGTTTAAGAAGTTAAGTGTTTGTACTTCTTTCTTGTTCTTCATTTTTTTTTTAATTTTTCAGTTACTGTTGACATTTAATATTATTTTGTCTTAGTTTCAGGCATACGACACAGTGGTTAGATAATCATACACTTTACAGAGGGATCCCCCCATATCCCAGCACCCATCTGGCCTCATACATAATTATTACAATATTATCGACTATATTTCCTGTGCTGTAATTTGCTCTCTCACAACAATTCTGTAACTACCGATCTGCACTTCTCAATTGGTTCCCCTTTTCCCCCCAGTCCCCAATGCCCCTCCCCCCAACAGCTGTCAGTCCACTCTCCATATCTATGAGTCTGTGTCTGTTTTATATATTTGTTTACTTTGCTTTTAAGGTTCCACACATAGTTGAAATCATATGGTATTTGTACTTCTTTCTTTTTTAAAAAAGATTTTATTTATCTTTAGACAGAAGGGAAGGGAGGGAGAAAGAGAGGGAGAGAAACATCAGTGTGTGGTTGCCTCTCGCACACCCCTTACTGGGGACCTGGCCAGCAACCCAGACATGTGCCCTGACTGGGTGGGAATCGAACCTGCGACCCTTTGCTTCGCAGATCAGCACTCAATCCACTAAGCCACAGCAGCCAAGCTGTACTTATTTCTTGATAGTTAATCTATAACCCCTAAAGACTTACCTATTAAATAATGTAGGAAAAACAAAAGTCCTTTATGTTCAAATGTTATTACAACTGATCAAAAATGAGCAGCAGAAAATGATTCACTGCCTATTACAAACCTTTTACAGAGGGGAGGAACAAAGGCAGATGGGTCTAAATGTCTTTTCCAAGAAATCTCGTGTTTCCATGTGTTTCCCTGTGATTTATCCACGATGCTATGTAGCAACTCACAGAGTCGTATTCTTTTTTTTTTTACAAAATATTTTCTACTTTTTGAGTTTCCTCTGTTTTATTTTTTTAAGATTTTATTTATTTATTTTTAGAGAGGGAAGGGAGAGAGAAAGAGAGAGAAACCTCAATGTGCAGTTGCTGGGGGCTGTGGCCTGCAACTCAGGCATGTGCCCTGAGTGGGAATTGAACCTGCGATGCTTTGGTTCTCAGCCCACGCTCAATCCACTGAGCTACACCAGCCGGGGCAGAATCGTACTCTTTATCAACCATCCTGTTTGTATGTGAGTAAAGTCACCACCGCACAAAACCATTGCCAAATAGAAGTTCAGTAACCAGCCATTGAACCAGCATCTTCTTTGTCTGTCTGTCTTTCCAAACCATATCTAAGGGAACAGGAGATCCAACTTGATTCTGACAAGATTTTTCTAAAACACGAGCTTATCCTACGAGCCGGGGCCACTAGCTCCTAACAGGCTGAGAAACACAGACCCGTGTCCCAGTCTGTGGGCTGTCTCTTCGCATTCTTTGTCGTGTCCTTCGATGCACGACATTTTAAACTTTGATGAAGTCCTGTTTATTTTTATTCTTGTGTCCCTTGTGCTTTTTCTGTATATTTTCAAATCCATTTGCCAAGCTCAAGATTATAAACATGTACCCCTGTTTTCTTTTGAGAGCTTTATAAGTTTAGATCTTATATTTTGGTCATTAGCCACCCCCCCCCCTTTTTTTTTTGGTAATTTTGAATAGTATGTGAGGTAAAGGTCCAGCTTTAGTCTTTGCAAGTTATTACCCGGTTTTCCCAACACCGTTTGTTGAAAGACGGAATGATCTTGGCACCCTTTTTGAAAAGCAGCTGACCATAGATATAGGTAGTTGATAGTGTTTTAAATAAAGAGAAATAAGAGAACCCAAACATTTGGGAAGCTAACAAATTTTGCTTTGCAATTTATTTCGAATTTGGAATAAAGATTCAGTTGGATTCACAACTAGCCAGCAGTCAGTTGGAGTATATTTTATTTGTTACCATATTTTAGGCTATCTTTATGCCAGGCACTTGAGTAATTCTGATACACTGCATTATTTGTGTGGAATGCCTGCCTGAGGAAGTTTGCTAAAATTAGTATTGACTAGTAGGTATTGAATCCGGCTGCGAACTTTTCTCGCGGGATGCTATTTGAGTCACACCCACAGCAGCAGTTAAGGACTGATTGACAGGTTCAAACTTCTAATCCAACAAGCCAATGGAACGACTCCTGAAGTTGGAGATCGTTGTACTGGGGATCTGATTGCACTGGATTCAGATGGGGGAAAAAAAGAGGTACTCATAATTAATGTTGGATTAAACAAGACCAAAGCCTACTTCTCCTTCATCTGAATGCGATCAGGGTCATCGGTCCTGGACTGATACAAACATTGGAGTTTCTGACCCCGTCCAGCTCTCTGTTCCAACATTCTCTGTGCCCCAAAAGGGTGAGCCATGCACCAGCCATCACATTTGCATTCCAGACAGCATGTGAGATGATGAGACACAGGAGAATAAAGTGGGCAAAGGGTGTTGCCAGTTGCCATTAAAGAGTTTTCTTGGAATCTGCCAGATGGCCTTTCCTCATACATTTCAAGCACTAAAATTTAATCACAGAGCTACCGAATGGCTATACCACATAGCAAGGAAGGCTGGGAAATGTAGTTTTAACCAGTGCCTTTGCAGAGGTTTTATTACAAAGGATATACAAAGGATAGGCAACTACGGTGACATGCTAGATGCATGCCAGTGACAAGGGGCAACGCCTGCTTCAGGCAGTAATTTTAAAACAATGATAAAATTGACTACAAGTGTGTCTGTGTTTATTACCATAAGCCAGTAAATCTAAAAACTGCCAGTAGTCAAATATTTCTCTCTGAAAACATCTGTTGGATATGTTTTATCAAAACCAAGGTTTCTTAAGCTTGGCATTGGACATCCAGAGATGAATGATCCTTTCTTGGTGGGGGAGGAGGGGAGGACAGCTATCCTGTGCACTGTAGGATGTCTAGTTGTAGCCACCCACTCTTGTGAGTAGACTCACCTCTCAGGCTGTTGAGACACCCCAAAATATGCCTAGATATTACCAAAACTTTGAGGGGCAAAATCACACCCCTTGAGAACCACTAGTCTAAACATTTTCTACTGTTGCTGCTAAGTTGTACTATAAAACATTCAGCCCTGGCTGGTGTGGCTCAGTGGACTGAGAGTGTCAGCCTGAGAACCAAAGGGTCGCTGGTTCAATTCCCAGTCAGGGCACGTGCCTGGGTTGCTGGCCAGGTCCCCAGTAGGGGGCACGTGAGAGGCAAACCATTGATATTTCTCTCCCTCTTTCTCCCTCCCTTCCTCTCTCCAAAAATAAATAAATAACATCTTAAAAAAAAAAAAACCCTCAGGTTCCATAAAGTAGAAATAAGAGGAAACAATTCTTACCAGAGTGCAATGACAGGACAAATAAATATTAAAATTTCCACATGGATATTAAAAATACCTTTATTAAACAGCTCTTAGGTAAAAAAAAATTGATAAGAATATATATACATAGGAACTGATGGGTTGATGCATTAAAAGCAGTGATAAATTTAGAAACGTCTCACATATTAATTAGGAAAACAGTGAAAATAAATGAATGAAATCGCCACTAGACATGTTGGATGCAAGGAAAGAGAACTAGGCACCACACAGGAAGGAACTGGTCAGCATTTGTCAAAGTTGCGTTTGCCCTCAACTTCCTAGTCACCTTTCTCACTTTCGAGAACGTCGCTTCAGAATTCACACTAACAAATACAGAACATCGTATTTCCATGGTGACTCATTACAGCATTGAGATTTTTTTTTTAAAATCACCTAAAAGTCCAACCACAGGGTTGGAAAAACAGCTGCAACAAGCTGGCTCAAATAAACTATGAAAAAAAAATTTTTTTAAACTCTGACACAGATCTGAAGTGATCTTCAGAATATATTAAGTACCAAAAGCAAGGTACACACAGTGTGCGTGATGTACTGTTTTGTGTTTAGAAAAGAACATTTTGCGTACCATTTTGGCAAGACAAACACGTTATATAATTTTTTTTGTTCCCCTAAGGTTGAGGCTTACTGAAGCAGAGGTTTTCCTAGTTGTTCTCATTTTTTTTTAATTTATCGATTTTGGAGAAAGAAAGAGAAACAATGATTTGTTTTTCCAACGATGGACTCATTCAATTGGTTGATTCTTGTATGTGCCCTGACCGGGGATTGAACCTGCTATCTTTGTATATCGAGAGGGACAACACGGTAATCAACTTAGCTACTGGGCTGGGGCATTTGTTTTTGTTTTGCCCTGATGTCTGAATCCCCGTAGATGCTTGCAACGGACACACACAGGCTACTTCCTCTCTCCCACTCTCTTCTCTTACAGGAATTTTACATAAACCTTGTGGGGGGGCTGGTCTTTAATTAGTTTTAATGACAGAATGGTGCTCCACTCTGTCTACCTTGTGCTCCAAGCATCTTAACTGAGTTGCTTCTGGGCCTCCAGCTCCCAGACACTGGAGGAAGGACCTTGCATCTTCCTTGGTTGCTAGGCAACACCTTCCAGTGATTACCTTTATAGCCCCCGTGTGAATTACCTATCCCCGCTCTAATGAACGCTCCAAACAAACATTCCAGGAACTCTGGAGAAATATTCCGATCTTTCTACTCACCCGGCGGAGGAATTCCTCCTCCCGCCCTTGAAGATGCGTGAGGTTGGCCGATGTTTTATTATAAGTTCTCCAAGCATTTGGCCCCAGGGCTCTGGAAAAAAATGTTAAGTCTTCGCCTTGCTTCCAGACTCTAAGGTTTCTTTCTCTCTCTTTCTACAAATGATTAGCTATACCTCAAAGTTAATGTGCCAAGACATGGCTCTGTTTTTGGGTCTGCACCTTTGTGGAAACTACTGTGAAGTGCGAAAGTATTCAATCGGCTGGTCGGTTCCTGTCAAGGCAATTTTCACACTTTCCCACAAGTTAGTGCACTGAAGGCACGTGTGTGCACACGCATGTGTACACGTACGCCTTCCCCCCCCCCCCCGAAGGATCCATGTGCGTCACCTATGATAACCTAAAATTGCCCAGGGAAACAAGTGGAGTATCTCAGCATGTTCTGGGATGCAGCGATCTCCTCTCCCCAAGGTTAACTGCAAGAAAGAAATCAACAATAACATTAGAGAAAACGAGGAGAAGGGTCAGCGGGGTGTTGGGAAAGCACATTTGCTTATTATTATGCAAAAGAACAATTGCTACATACATCAGAGGAGAATGAAAATGATTACTTATCATGGGCAGAGAGGTGGGTAGGGATGGAAGCAAGAGCTTTCTTTTTATGTCATTGTGAGCTCTGTACTTATTTTAAAATGCTTGGGGAAAAACGTTGAGATGTATAGATAAAAGAGGACTGATAGATGGATATATAAAAATAGAGTGTGGAGCCCTGGCTGGTGTGACTCAGGGGATTGAGCTCTGGCCTGCAAACCAAAGGGTCACTGGTTCAATTCCCAGTCAGGGCACATGCCTGGGTTTCAGGCCAGGTCCCCAGGAGGGGGCGCACAAGAGGCAACCACACTTTGATGCTTCTCTCCCTCTCTTTCTCCTTTCTCCTCTCTCTAAAAGTAAGTAAATAAAGTCTTTTTAAAAATAGAGTATGGGTAAGAAGCAGATGAACGGTCAGTGAATAATAAATAGGGATAGCTGGTGTATGAGCCCAAGATCGCAAAGTCCTTTAGGTTGAGTTGATACTTGACTTGGGGAGACAGTGAGAGCGTGAGTGGAGAACACAAAATTTCCTTAAATCTCAAGTTCTGTCCGCTGCTTTATCGCTGAGCTGTAGAAGGCCCAGGGGCCATGTGGAAGCACCAGATGAGTGGTCCAATGGTCCCCAACTCTGGCCGCGCATTTGAATCTTCAGAGGTGCTTTACAAACGGCAACAGTGCCCAGCGCCCGCCTACAGGCCAAAGGGAGCAGAATGCCTGGAGTGGGGCTGGGAGACCAGTTCTCCAAGTGATTACAGTGTGCAGCACATTCAAAAATAATAACATCTCAGCCTGACCAGCAGGGCTCAGTGGGTTGGGCATCCTCCCACAAAGGGAAAGGTCGCCAGTTCAATTCCCGGTCAGGACACCTTCCTGGGTTGTGGGTTCAATCCCCCATCAAGGTTCGTACAAGAGGCAACCAATCAATGTTTCTCTCTCACATTTGTGTTTCTTTCCCTCTCTTTCTCCTTCCCTTGCCCTCTCTCTAAAAAAATCTTTAAAAATAATAGTAAAGTGTCTTTAACTTTTATTAATGTGATCATGTCATTAATTATTCTAGTAGACTATAAAACTTTCATCTAGAGGCATTCTGGGTCATTTTATATTTATTTTCACTTATAAATTATAGTGACTGTAAAATTCGTGAAATGTAGCATTTGAGTTTGACTCTGAAGAGCCAGGTTGGGTAATGATGGGATTGGAGATTTTTGGTTCAGTTCATGGTGGAACTAAGTGCAGCCCCAGTGTTTGTGGTAGCCAACTAGACATATTATGTCCAGGGGTTAATATAACCTACACATTCTCCAACTACACTTTATCAACCTCAGACTCATCCTCTCAAAAAGATGTGTGAACAGTAAGATTTCTAGATGCCTTTGTAAGTCCAAAGTGATTTCCCTCCCGACCTCTTAGTTTGCAAAGAAAATCTGAAATCATGTATTTTTCATTCATTCCATTCATATCTGGATTTCTCAGAGCGAAGCTGCTATAGAAATGCATATAAAAAATAGCAATATTGAAGTACTCTCGTTTCAAAAGTTATGCATAATTTAAGAAGGCCTGGCGCCATTTTCATGCCATGTTTTACACGTTATTTTTAGGGAACATATTCCTGCCTTCACTCACACACAGATCTATATCAGTGTATTCATTCCAGCTCACACATGCGTCAATGTACATACAAGCATTGCGGGCGTTTATCTGCGACACAGCCGATGATTCCTGCCACAACTGAGTTTTCACATGTCAAGCGTGGGGAGTTTTGAGGTACGGAGGGTTATTCTCAGGAATCAGTTCAGACAGAAGCGAAGTCTGTGTGTTCAGCTCCCTCAAATGGTTCATTACCTAGCCCTCGCTCGGCGTCCGCACCGTCTGAGTTCCCTCCCCGCCCCGCGCAGTGTAGTAACTTCCTCATTGGTCTCTGCCTCCGTTTGAAAGCTGGGGGCAAGTCGTCAGCCAGTATCAGCTTTGGGTCTCTTCATCACCGCCAACTTCAAATGATGATTTAAAACTTAAAACCGTGATTTAGATCCAGAACACATTAGGGTCCAGAAGCCGGGTTCTAACCATAGCCAAGCTAGAGAGACAGGTTGGCGTAAGTTGGCTTCTGGCGCCCAAAGCAAACCATGTTCCGGGGGGATTCGGGCCAACGCGAACATCTGGATGCCAGATGCGACCCCTCCGTCCCGGGGTGGGTCTCTTGCAGGCAGTCCTGGGGGGAAATGCTTCAGCCCCCTTCGACAGCGAGGTCCCAAGTCACAGCTTCGGAAGGCGGCCCTCTGAGAGAACGTTTCCCATCCCTGACAATGACAACTTGATGGACTTCAGGGGCGGTGCCTCCCCAGGCCAGTGACTCTGAAAACAGAAGGCGCACAGTTGAAAGGGGAAAGTGGGCGGGGGGTGGGGAGGAGGCTTCGGGTCCGGGGCTTCTGTGCAGACATGTACGCATTTTCAGTCCGTTCTGCACCCACTGCTTTGGCCAAGAGTCACGTGATGAAAGGCCAATTCGCATGGTAACCCAATATGTCCATTTTATTCACATGAATTTTCCTCTTGCATCTACTCTTTTATTCCAAATTCATGCACATTTTATCTTTGCAAGTTCTCTGATCCCTCCATACCGATGCCAATACGAACGGTATAATGACGGTACACGCGCTTCAGACGAAGAGTATAATAGTGCCGAGAAAGCGAAAAATGTGAAACGCCACTGCAAGAGTTTTTCCAGCACAATCACAGCGTATTTTGCTTTTCCCTTTCCCGTTACTATACTAGCTGTCTTTCCTCAAAATGTAACCTTAATTGGAATAAGGTCTTTGCAGGAACTTGAGATGAAATCACCCTAAATTCCGAGTGGACCCTAAATCCAGTGACTGGTGTCTTTGGGAGAAAAAAAGAGACAGGATTTGAACACACAGAGAAGATGGAGGTGTTACCATAGTAACCAGGTCCCAGTGGGTGCCGTGGGAACCTGTGGGGGAGCCGAAGACTGAATGTCATGGCCACTGCCTTTCGCCCCAAGTCCCTACTCTCCTTTCTGCAGCTGTCCCCTGCCCTCCCGTGATGTCACAACTGTCTACCCAGGCACACAGCACAAATACTGCATAAGCAATGACCAGTCAGCATAGGAGCAGCAGTGAGCGACAGATGCTACATCTGCCCCTCGCTTGCCAGGTTTCCTAATCTCTAATGTTTGAAGACCTTTTTTTTTTTGGGGGGGGGGGGTTACCCCCTGAACCTGGCTTCTTCAGTTGGAGGTATGCACCGCTGCTCTGCCCGGGGCAAGGGCTGTTCCCCTTTTGGCCTCTAGGGGGAGCGCGAGGCTCTTCACTGTACCCCGTGCCACTGCCCAAAGAACTGGAATCAAAGAACAGGAGGTGGGACCCTGCTGTGGCCTCCTTATCTGAGGTTGCACCTTTCTAAGAAAGTGAAAAACACTGGCTCCCGCCCTCTCCACGTCCTGCCACCCAAGGAGGTCCCTGCTCTTTGAACTCTCCCTCCCCCCTGTAGTGGTCAGTCTCCGAGGTCCCCTGTCCAAGGGCCACGGGACGCACGCTCTCTCGCCACCCTGTCCAGAGAGCAGCTATCTGGGAGGTGTCCTCTCAGTTGGGTGACCAGGTACATACAAGACACCAGGTGAAATCTGACCTTGAAACCAACAGCAGGGATTATTCCGTGTGTGTTCCAAGGTTGCACGGGTCTCGCTGTCTCTGGTGCCTACAGAGCAGGGCTGTAACTCGGTCCCACAGGTCTCTCACTGGACACCCCCAAATCCTGCCTGGGGCAGGACCCAGAGCAGGTCTGGATGCTCTGCCTGTGTGGTCAAGTCCGAGCTAGCGCCGCTGCTGGCCCTAGCTTGGTACCTGGAGAGGCGCACTCTCTGAGCTCACGCGGCCAGCAGGCCCATCCAACCTCGAAAGGGGGCAACCCTGTGGCAGCCCCAAGGTCAACCCACAAAACAGCCCCAAGACCTGTCCCCACTTGTTGAAACCTTCCCTAGAGGAATGGAGAATGGGGGTGTTTTTCCCTTAAATCCGTAAGGTTTAAAGTAACCACGAAAGGTGCAGTTGGATTTTACATTCCAGTGTTCTGAACAAAAGCTCGCCCCACCCAGACTGCTCTCGGCGAGCGGTGACATTCTGCAGTGGCATTCGGAGTTCTATCTTTGAATGCCATGGTAATCGCTCGCCTCCCTTCCAGGCTGTCACGTCTGGCATGGAACCTGAGAATTAAAAATAGCACCTCGGCAGGCTCAGGCCCCTGCAGAGATGGCACGCACGTTTCAGTGTGCGGTGAATGATCCCACGTGGGGCCTGTCTCAGTGCGGAAGAGAGGCAAATGGTAGCAGACATTAAAAACAACCATAACACACTAAATAAATTAAAACAAATTCTTCTAACAGAATGGCAGCAGTGTTCAAGGCCGCAGATAAGAAATTTGAGATTTACTCGTGGTGCAGCCACGCTGCATCCATGTGGCTCCCCTTGGCTTGCTCGGAGCTGAGGCCCCAAACTAGATGCAGAATCTTGAGCTGTCCCTGAGCTCTGAGGATGCGCAGGGGTGAACATCTGGGACCAGAACAGAGGGAGGCAGCTCTGCTCCCTCCACTCACTGTCCTGTCCCAACCGCGGGAGGTGTGTGACGCGGAGTAGACACTCCGTTAATTTAGCATTTGTTATATCAATCTGTTGGTTTAAACTTCCAGGATTAGGATGATATGTAACCAGGAGCATTCTCCCCAGTGTTGGTGACAAACTCTAATATATACCTGAAGTTGACCTCTTTCCTTTCGGCAGCTTCCTCTTATCCACAAACCTCATGCGTGCCGATTGTAATGTAATAAGATGCCCCCAGTACGGACACAGCCGGGAACCCATTCAGAGAAACTGCTGGTGCCTCCAGTCCTTTGGGTCATCACGATGAGCTTCAGAATCGAGGTACGCCTGCGTTCTGGTGGCATTTCTACCCCTGCCCCGGAGCTCAATGTGCAAATAGAGAGTGATTCAGAAAGAGCGAAGTGTGATCTTCAGCAGGTTTATTTCTGATACTGTGCGCATAGCATCACTTGAGGTAGAGCCTCTGATTAAATACCATCCTGGAAGCAGTTTCGTCTAGCAAGGCTGCAAGAAAGTGGCAGGTGAAAAATAACACATCTAGAGTGAGAAAATGGAAGGCTTAAGCTCTTCTTCAAAGATTCTGAGCCCTGAATTTTCAGCTAGGATTCAGGAAGTGGACCTCAGATTCACTGCAGAGCATTTAGCGAAGATGTTACTTGGACGTGCCGTGGTTCTGCCAGAAAAGCGAGCCAAGTGTCGTGATGAACCAAGGGTGTGCTGGAAATAATCCAGGGAGCGTTACCTCACCCATGAGCACAGTCACGGGGCATCTGTCTCCCTGGTGTGCAGTTGCCTCAAATTCTAGTGGCTGGATAATAAAGAAAGTGTGGGTGGGAATAGAATCAGCCTGAATGAGGAGACCCAAAGCCATCTCCGTGATGAAGACACTTGGTAGGAGAAAGATACTGACTCTCTTGCAGCTCAAGTGATGAACAATAAGAAGAGATAAGACTAAACCATGTGCCCTGGCTGGTGTAGCTCAGTGGATTGAGTGCATGCCTGTGAACCCAAGGGTCACTGGTTCAATTCCTAGTCAGGGCACATGCCTGGGTTGGGGGCCAGGTCTGCAGTAGGCAGCTCACGAGAGGCAGCCACGCATTGCTGTTTCTTCCCTTTCTTTCTCCCACTATTCCCCTATGTCTAAAAATAAATAAATAAAATCTGTTTTTAAAGAAAAGCAAAAATCTTCAAACACACCTTGGAATCCCATGTGTGTGCTCAGGGGACATGAGTAGCAATCTGCAAAACAAGAGAAAACGGATCTTCTTCAAGAAGTAGCAATGCTGGAAAACCTAAATAAGTTCTGCAAGTCTTGAGAAAAATCCATTTGTTTCTATTTTGAGCTTATTGAGAACAAATAATATTTGGGAGAACATTCTTAATATTTGAGAGGAACAACATTCCTGCCAGTTCTTTACTCTGGGGGCAGATGCTGACTGGGCTCTGTTATCATTTTCCAATTAAAGAAATCACGGCTCACCGGCGAGGTGGCTGATTGTGCAAGAGCTCTCAATGGTCAACACTGGAAGGATTTGAGCAACAAAATAAATACCACCGTAATGTATTCTAATCCAGGGCATAACATAAAGATTCTCAAGTCCGTACTGATGTAAATATATGATGGAAAACATAACTAAGTCAGGGAAAATAGACAAATCTCCATGCAAAGTAATCCTCAATAATTCATGTGGCTGCTCTGCCCTCAGAGAGCGGAAACAGTGCTCCCCAGCCCTCACCAGAGGGCTTCCTTCTAAAGGGCCCAGAGTGAGAATATGAGGCTGGAAGTTCACAGCGGGGAAAGCTGACCAGCACAACCTCAGCCTCTCGATCAAGGTCGACATCGGCACTGCCTAGTCAGGTAAACTGTGGGTGCCCTTGACCTGATGGGATGACAATGGCCCTTGACCTGTACGGTCTTCCTCCCAGGAACCCATAAACTAATAGCGCAACCCTGAGAAAAATGTCAGACCCAGACTGAGGGATATTCTACAAAACACATGACCCATGCACCTCCAAACTGCCAAGGTCCTCAAAAGCAAGGTGGTCTGGGAATCTGTCACAGCTGACAGGAGCGTGAGAAGACAGGGGTGGCTCCATGTCCTGGATCGGATGCCCTGGGACAGAAAAAGAACAAAAGGTAGAAACTAAGGAAATCTGAATGAAGTAGGGACTTCAGTTAATTTTTTTTAATGTTTTATATTGCCATAAGACCCAGACATCTCAGGTGGGCATTCTCCAACCTTTTTTTTTATTAAAGAAGAAGAGACAAGAATTTGTTGTTCTACTTATTGATATACTCACTGGTTGACTCTTGCATGTGCCCTACTCAGGGATCGAACCCGCAACCTTGGCATATTGGGACGAGGCTCTAAGCAACGAAGCTACCTGGCCAGGGCCTCAAATAGTTTCCAAATGAGAGAAATATGAGTAAAAATATATAGGCAGAGTGGGGAGGCCATAATGAACAGACTCCCTTGAAAAGCCAGGCCTCTCAGTCCTGGGGACCCTTCTGGAGGCAAAATTAGACAGAACAGTTGTTTGTTCTTATCACAGCAGGTGACTCAGCACCTTGGTCTCACAGCCGGAAGCAAGGGGAGAGATTCTTTGTTTTTCTACTCAGCAATCACATTTCGTAAGGACACAAAGTGCAGACAGGAGCCGAGGGGACACACCGACGCACCTGCGGGCTGGCGCGGGCGGGAGGGGAAGTGGTTGGAGCAGCCACTGCAGCGATGATGGAGCCAGGTCAGAGGTTCGAAGGCTCTCAGGAGGTAGGAATGGTGGGCGTGCTGGGCATTGTGGGGTGAGGGGCAGGAGGACAGGAGGCAGAGAAGCGAGAGCACGTGGCTCTGTGAATGCACGGGGGACATGTAGAAGTCAGTCGTGGGTGAGGGAGTAAACAGAAGAGGCCTAGAAACAGAAGCTTAAGGAAACCTCGTACTGAAGAACCAAGCAGAGGGAGCCAAGCCCTTCCCCAACTGCTGTCCTTCCAGATGATGGTTTAACAGCGGCTCTACGGGAAAGGACAATAAAGGGCCCGAATCCCAGTGATTGCCAATTTCCGTTGTGTAAATACTCCCACTGTAGCCAACGCTAAACACCGCTGTGACATCAGGAGGCTAGCAAAATTACTGAAAATGGAACCATTGAACCTGGAGAGGCAGAGGTCACGTGTCCTGGCCTCACAGAGCCCAGGAGGAAGGGAGAGAAATCAAGAGAGAGTGCTCTGGGGGAAGGCTGGGAAGGAGACCACCTTACAAAGAGCTGCCGGGAAGTTGTCACGCAGAGACCTCAAAGTGACTGCTGAAATTGGAGCGTAGGACCCACGGACTGGTTAGCACTGCTTCTGTGCAGCGCCAGGGCTGACACCTCAGCGCCAGCAGTTGGGAGGTGACAGGCAGGGAGAGTGACATTCAGTTAGGAGACTCTCAGGGGCTATCAGACATCTTGCTTCTCTTTTTAGGCTAATACTCCTTTTGAGAGGCCACCCAGGCAGACCCTGCCCCTTCTGCCTTTAGGGTATGTGCAGCTTTTAGAAACTCATCACCTTCCTTCACCTGACGCCTGCCAAGGGAAGTAAAACAGAAACAAACAGCCAGAGGCCTCTAGCTCAGGGGCCATGGTGTTTAAACCAGAGCAACCTCACTGATGCATCGTGACCTCAGTGCCTCCTCACACGGGCATGGATGTCACAGAACTGAAAGCGTTCATCCCCCTGGCACTGGCAGAGCTGGACACAGAGCCCTGAGAACCCCAGCAGAGGAAGACGGGCTATTTTATTGCATATGGTGTAACCCAGAGAATGAGAAGCTAACACTCAAAAGCTGTCCTAGTTGGGTGGGGCCACCTTCTTCCATTTGGACCATATTCTGACTTCACTGATTATGCTGACGGATAGGTCCTGAGGGCTAAGACTTCAATGTAGGAATTCTTGGGGTACAAAACTCAACCCATTAACAGTCTCGGTGAAGAGAAACCCAGCCTTCCTCCCTTGAGGGTAAAAATGATGTAACTTAGACTTTGTTTCTATAAATAAAGGGAAACTTGAGGTAGAGTTTAATCTCTCGCTTCTCAGAGAGTGTTTTTCGCACCAGCAGATCAGTGCCTTCTGGGGGCTGCGGGAGATGCTAAATTTCAGACACCCCCGTGTGTGCGGGGCTCTCTCCACCTTCCAGAAATCCGACAGGCCTGCCACGCACACACACGAGAGCCGTGGCAAGTGTCAAAATAAAGCCCTGGGGGCTTCAGGGCACTTCGGCCAGGGTTTCAGGTGGTCTGGGGAAGGAGGAAGGGTGCCCCAGGGAAGCCACGTTGAGGCTGAAGGTGCAGAGTTTGCAGAAGTGGAGGCAAAGGGCAAGGCTCACAGGAAGCGGCCACTGAGGACGAGGCTGGAGGTGGATCCAGGGTAGGTCGCCTCTTCTTGAGGCGCTGTGAGAAGCTGGGCGGCTCCCTGACGTGACAAGGCAGCTGCAGGTGGTAGCAGCCCGCCCTCACTCATAGAGGACGATCGCAGTGCAAGGCACTTGTCCACACTTGAGTGTGCAGCTGAAGCCCGCAGCCAGCAATGGGCAATGGGCAGTGGGCAGGGGCCCCCTGCCTTCGGCACTCTCCAGGTAGGCGTGGAATTTGGGAGGCAACTCAAGGACGTGGAACAATTGTGCTCTTTCTTTCTCCTCCCCTTTTTCCTGTTTGATGATCGGTCTTTTGGGTTTCATGGTGGACTGGTGGAGGATTTGAATAGAGGTGTGTTTCTTGGCATGGAGAGGGCTGTGGGAAGGAGAAGGCTGGCCTGGGCCAGCTGCCGTTGGCACAGGGTAGACCAGGAAGGGGAGGCTCAGAGGGGACCTGCCTTCTTGGAGTGCCACCTGGTCACACGGGGCCTCTTACCTGCCCGAGGATCTACAAATGGTGGAAGCCGACTTTTCTCCAGCAGGCTTTCTGAGAGATCCCTGTGCCTGGGGACCGCTGTAGAGCATTCCCAGAGGGCTGCACTTCTCAGTCCCTGCCATCAACCCTCCCCGCGGTCCCCACGGTGGCTTCTGCCCATGTCTGGTCCTGACAGATGAAGAGAGATGCTGGGTCAGGGCCACCCACTTCTTGCCTCTGTCCCCGAAGCAATTAGCAGGATTCTCAGGGGACATCAGAGCTGGGGAGGGGTGCCTCCCAGCCTCAAACTCTCAGATAAGTCTTGGGAAGTCTCTCCCCAGCTTTGCGACAGAAAGTGCACAGCCACTGATAGGCCCCGCTGCTTGGTAAGGGGAGATGCACCACGTGCACCCCAGGGGGGCCACCCCTCCAGCCCTCTCTGCTCCTGCTCCCCACCTCCACCCCCACCCGTGAGTTATTGTGAAGCTTATAAGGAGGCTTTACTTTTCGTTGTTTGCAGATGGTCTGACACATCCCTTGGCCATCGCACTCCGGCTAAATCCCGGCGCTTCCGTCTCAGCATCCTGCGATGCACGTTTCTGCGTAGTAGACTCAGCAAAGGGGTCTCTGAGCAGAGCGTCGGGCGGGGGAACTGAGATTGGATCGCAGCCTCGATAGTGTCCAAAGGGTCTAACAAACTAACAAACCGGGACCCAGAGTGGGCGGAACCCACTTGGGACACAACAAGACCAGAAATGGCAGAGGCAGACATCAGTCCCACCTGTGTGGTCAGAGATAGAAGGAGGAAGTAAGTCTTAAGAGGTGGGGAGGTGTACCCCCACAGTGGTGACGAGGAGTGGGCAGGGCTGTGATGGAGGCGGTGGCTGGGACATAAACCCCTACCGTGGACCTAGCCACACATCTGGCTGCAGCCCTCCTGCACTTCCTGCTGTTACCGCAGGTAGTTAACTAGTTATTAATAAGAAAGAGAGCAATGGGAATTAGATACTGAGCCGAATACCCCGGGGAACATGAACCTTCATGCTTGGCCGGGAAGCTGTAGCATTTTACAGACAGACTCGGTCACACACTCCAGGGGACTGCCACCAAGGACACACAATCCAGGAGCACTGAAATCTCCCAGGAGTACTGTCCACCCTCCTGTACTCCTGAGTGTTGGGAGTTGCAGAGGGAGGTGCTGGACCATAGGGGCTTGTCAGTCTAACTAGAAGGTGGACCTATCATAAGCCCGCCAAAGCTTGGGAAGTTGATTGTTTATTTTGAAAAAGCTCCTTGCCCTGGCTGGTGTGGCTCAGTGGATTGAGCGCCAGCCTCCTAACCAAAGGGTCACCAGTTCGATTCCCAGTCAGGACACATGCCTGGGTTGTGGGCCAGGTCCCCAGTAGGGGGCGCACAAGAGGCAACCACACATTGATGTTTCTCTCCTTGTCCCTCTCTTTCTAAACATAAATAAATAAAATCTTCCTGGATATAACCCCAGGGGAACAAAAAAGCTCTCTCTCTCTCTCTCTCTCTCTCTCTCTCTCGGTGACCTGCACTCACCCTACGTGTCCCCGCATTCTCTCTCTCATCTGGGAACACACACAACCATGCAATTCTCACAGCCATGTGGGCCCACAGCAGACTGTGTGGGCTCCCAAGAACCAGAATGAAGCTTTAATATGAACCAGAATCTCTGGATATTGGTTCTGTTTCTGGCCTTGATTTTCCATGGTGAGATGGAGGGAGATGGGACCTTGGAAACCCACGAGCAGATTTCCACCCAAATAAATCCTGTCACACCACAATCTCCCGTGCATGGGTCGGTGAAACGCTTTTCTCGCGATCCCGGGGAAGCGCCAGATTTCCACCGGCAACACTGTCTGCCCTAGAATAATTGTCAGGTAGCGGGTACCTGTCCTCCATCCAAGCTGACCAGCAGGATCCCCTGGGCAGCTTTTGAAGTGCTATCAACCCCTTCCCCACCCCTTCAGATGTCTTATTGGTGAGAATGCATCTTTTGGCTTCAGCCTTTCCAGCTCCCGCGGCCATTGCGTCAGCATCCCAGGGGGAGAGCCCCGTGGCTGGGGGAGAAGAAGCTGGCCTATGGAGAGCTGGAAAAGGTGGGCCAGGCTTCCTTAGATAAAGCCTTCACCACAGGCCTGTAATTTGCACGCAGCTCAGGGATCATGCTGACAAATTCGGGCTGGGGAAATTATATGATCGGGGTTGTGCTTCAGGAAGATGAGTTTGGCTGTTTTGTGCGAGAGGAGCTGGCTGAAAATCAGAGACCAGCGAGGAAGCTCTCTCTCGCAAAAGGAGATGTGTAATGAAGACATCAAACGCGAGATAAGGGCCAGGGGGAAATTCCAAAACCTAAAAATAGTTCGGCTTGGAACTGCAGGTGTTGCAGCCCGAGCCGCCCAGCGCAGAGAAGAGGCAGCCAGCTTGTAATTACTGCGTGCAAGTGCCATTGTCGTGGGAGATGGGGGGAGGGGGCTGCCGCTAATGAGCGCTTCCAGGAGGACAAAAGCAGCTGGTGTTTTCCTTCCTAACGCCAGTAATGGTGTCCCGTTTTAACATAATAAAAGGATTCACTGATGCGTTGGGAGGGAGAGGTCACCAGGGGCCTCAGCCAGGTGCTGGGGGGCTGCTCTGGGGCCCTGGCGCACAGAGAGGGTATCACAGAAGAACACCCAGGGTTCTGCTGTGTCCGAGGCTGCAGCCGGCTCTAAATTGACATAGTTGAGTGATTGAGCCTCCTAGGAAGGTCAGAATGGTCTCCATTCATTTCAATCCTTGGAATCCTTTATTTTTTTAATCCTCCCCAGAGAATAGGTGTATTGATTTGAGAGAGAGAGAGACCTCGATGTGAAAGAGAAACATCAGTTGGTTGGGTTCCATACATGAGTCGACAGGATATCGAACCCACAACCTAGGTGCAAGCCCCAACCTCGGATCGAACCTGTGACCCTTGGGTGCACAGGCCAGTGCTCCAACCAACTGAGCCACCCAGCCAGGGCCATTCTCGGGATTCTTAATATTGCTGCTTAAGAAGCACAGAGACACCCTTGCCTGGTATCAATGCTATGACCCATCAGTCCGCCTGCACTACCTCCACCCCCTCGTGCGAGTCAGGAAGGCTGGAGAGCTTCTCCCAGGTCAGATAAGGCTCTGGGGGGTTTATTTGCCTGGAGAGTGGGGCCTTGTTACCATGACTAATGACTGCCGAGATCTTCCTTTTGATGGGACATAGCTAATTAGTAGCCATTCTCAGGTAGGAGCTGCCCGTGATGGTGTTGAGGAATGCTGAGAAAGGGATGGAGCTGTAACTGGCAGGGACATCTCCAGCGGGGGCATTCAGGGGTTTTCCTGTCTGGAATGTTAATAGAGGTGCCTAAGCCATTAATGGGCCTGACCAGGCTATGTAAATAGCAGACAAATGTTTAGATAAGCCATTTGTTAACCTTTGAATCCTGGGACCTCTAAATTCTTGTACCAGCCTGGTGTCTTGTTTCTGACATTCTGTTTCTGATATATTGATGAAACCCTATAAATACTGTGGAGAAACAAAGAACGGAGCCCAGAATTTGGATCTTGTCTCCTCTGGGTCCACATGCGTGAATAAACCCCACTTCGTAAACTCCCAGGCCGTCTGAGTCGTGTTTTCCGTAACACCTTGATTCTTCATGGCGAGAGCAGGCTGGAATTCCCGCAGGTAAAGCACTTGCACTCGGGGTGGCGTGGCTGCCTGCACACGGGGGCCTCTGGCATCTCCCACTCCGGGGCTATTTCATACTCAGCGTGATGGTTCGTTTTAGGTGTCCACTGGCTGCTGGTCAGACACCCACCTAGATGTTGTTGTGGAGGTTTAGACCAGATGAATGTTTACATCAGCAGGCTTTGGACAAAGCAGATTATCCTCCGTAAAGTCGATGGGCCCCGTGTAATCAGTTGAAGGCCTTAACTTGACTTTCCCTGAGCAAGAAGCCATTCTGTCTCCAGACAAGCTTCAACTCAAGCCGTAATGTTTAGCTTGTAAGCAGTTAATTCACCATGAACACTGCTCTCAATGAACGAAAAGGTTTTGATGTTGCCCTGACCGGGTGTTTCAGCTGGCTGGCGCATCATCCCGTACACTTAAAGGCTGTGGGTTCGATCCCCAGTCGGGGCGTGTACAGGAGGCGACAGCTGGACAATGTTTCTCTCTCCCTCCCTCCCTTCCTCTCTCTCTAAACACCAGTAAACATATCCTCAGGTGAGGACTTGAAAAAACTGCAGCATATTTGGACACCTCCGAGTTGTTAAGTCCAAAGTGCTTGGGAAGCAATAAAGCGGAAGGCGCTGTCAGAAGGAGCTCATGGGGACAGAGCCTGGCAGGCCACCTGCGAGCTTCTCGGGGAAGTGACTTCGCTGCTCTGTGCTTCTACTGGGGGGAAATAACAGTCCCTAATTCACAGAACTGTAGGAAAGTAAGCACATTTAATACATAGTACTTGGCACTGTGCGTAATACATAATTCTGAGGCAGGAGATAGTCAAAGAGGACACTGCAGAGGCCCCGAAGGGCTAAGATAAAAAAAAGAATCCATACATGACAAAGACCCCCTAAGACCGGTTGTTCCTGTTTTCTGGAATAACTCTGAATCATGGAATGTGCCTGCGCACTACCCCTGATTCATTATAATAGCATTATAATAAAATAACATTATGGGACTCCCTTCTCCAGTAGCCAATCAAGAAAATCTTGGGAAACCACACATGTGCAGTAGCTTTGAAATGTAACTAGCCAGGAAGCTTCCGCCCTATAAGAAGAGAATCCCTCCAGCCCACGTGGTCAGTCTCTGCTCAGAGTTGGCCCGCTCCCATGTTCTGTGGAGTGTACTATCGCTTAATAAATCTTCCCTCTTTCTTTATGCTATAAACTCTGTGTGTTCGGTTCAATTCTTTGTCCTTGATCACTAAGAACCTGGTTACCTGTGCACACCTATGACTGTTTTATCTACGTTTATGTTAGCTGGTATTACCTTATTAAGGAACATAAGGGACGTTACGCATACCTACACCTCTTCCGGTTCTTCAGAATTAAGGAAGAATAACAAGCACCCCACTTATGTGAATTGGGGGTGGGGGGGAATGTCCAACAGGCGCTGCAGCTGGGGTGGGGAACGGAATGGAGGGGTGTGGTCTGGTCCACAACACACCAGTTATAAGGCCACTCCGCAAAAAAAGAAACCCCCACAAATGTAACCACTATCCAAACCCACTGTAGCGTGATACAAACAGCCCTTTCCTAAGAAAGTATTAAGGCACGATCTTGTTAAGGTGGTTTGAGTGGGGAGATGACGGTAGTTAAGGGGCGCGGCCCCTGCTGCGCGCTCAGCGCTGGCGGCCTGATGCCTGAGAGGAAGGCTTTCCCAGTCCCTCCTGGTCTGTAGCTGGTTTCTCATTACCTGCTTACCCCACTCAACGCTCGAGTTACTGATTTTGGCATGTCCCAGGCACAGGTTGAAAATAGTTCCCCCTTAGCCCCAACCTGTGTGACTGAGAGGGTCTGGCATCGTCCCACAAAAGGAAAGGTCGCTGGTTCGGATTCCTGCTGAGGGCACGTGCCTGGGGTGCGCGTTCGTTCCCCAGTCAAGACGCATAAAAGATGCAACCTATCAGTCTTTCTCTGTCATATGGAGGTTTCTCTCCCTGTCTTTCTCCCTTCCGTCCCCTCTCTCTAAAAATAAATTTAAAAATCTTTAATTAAAAATAAATACTCTCCTTGGTCACGTGGTCCCTGTCACTGCGCGCCCAGGACGCATCCCGCACAGCTGCCCCCATGAAACCCCCTGCGCCTGGGTGACCAGACAGCCGGGCCAACTCTGCCCGCAGCTGGCAGCGTTAGAGGCTCACATCCTCGAGTGTCAAAGCCCAGGGGCCTGTGTCCCCATCGCCTCGCGTCCAACGGCCAAGTCTGCTAAGGGCTGAACTCCCCTCCGAATGCCGAGCTTCGGGGCTGCTGGCATCTTGCGCAGAGTTCCCATGTCTCAGGGAAGACTTCCCCTGGTGTCGGCCGTGCTCAGACGCACATTAGCAGACAGTCTTAGTGTGCCTGCCACCCCATTACACTTTGATTATTTGATCCCGAGCCCGGGGTGAGCCCTCAAACCGCAGCGTAATTACAGGGGTGAGGTCAGCGCGTGGGTCCCCAGCGCGCACTGCGTCTCCAGCCGATGCCTGCTGTCTCCCTTATTTTGAGGGGGTTGCTATTTACTCAACAGAGAAATATTGACATTTCAATTACAATATACCTTTTCGGCTGAACACTGTAATTGTAGGCTTTAGCGACAACCAGCATTTTCTCGGGGCGCCTTTAAATAGCGAGTCTACCTGTGAGCTAGAAGGACTCTGTGGAAACGGCTGAGACATTAGAAGGGAAGGATTTCAGTGGCTATTAGCTGTCCTCTCAAATGACAGAAATAGTACCTCGCACTTACTTTTCCCTCCTAAACACTTCCCTGTTCTACTGTATGTACCGTGCTGTACAATTTGCCAATGGTAAGATGATGATTTTTTTTAATGCACAAGTGTATCTAAAGATCAATTTTTTTCTCTTCAGGAAGAAAAACACATTGATATTGGGTAATGCAGCCAAGACCACACCGAGCCAACTTAACCCCCAGATAATCACACCTCCAGGTATTTCAGACAGAAATCCACTCAATGTGGACTCTAGTTCCGCTGTGATTCCCAGGGTTGCTTGAAAGATTCAATTTATGGGGAACTTGTTAAGGAATTTCTGTAGAGAATACCCTATGTCCTGAAGGATTACAAATTGTTTTAGACAGAAATTGAGACAATGCTTCCAGCCCCCCAGGAGGCCCAGGGCAAAAAGTCTGCAAGGAAGGAATTTGAGTCTGTGGGCAACCTGGAAGACTGGGTTTGACTCTCTGAAAGAGCCACCTCCTGAAGTAAGAAGTGTATTCTTTTTTCTTTTAAGATGTATTTATTTATTTATTTATTTTCAGAGAGGGGAAGGGAACAAGAGAGGGAGAGAAACATCAGTGTGTGGTTGCCTCTCGCACACCCCCTACTGGAGACCTGGCCTACAACCCAGGCATGGGCCCTGATGGGGAATTGAACCGGCAACCCCTTGGTTCGCAGGCTGGCGCTCAATCCACTGAGCCACACCAGCCAGGAGGCAAGCATGGTGCTCTTCTCACTCACCTTCTCACCTGACACCAACAGCCCAGATCCTTGTCAGATGCTGGGGGATTTCTCCTTCTAGCTACAAAGAAAGGCCTTAGAGAACCCCATTATAGGAAAATGATCCAGTAATTGTTTCAAGTGGGATACAGGGCTCTCTCCTCCAGGTGAGCCAGGCTTGTGTTTATAGGTTGGCACAGGGGCTGGGACTGAGGCGCTCTGGCATGTGGCTTCCTTGTGTTGTCCACAGTGACCACCTGGTAATGAAGGGTAAGAGTCTTCATTGAGGGATTTTGGAGAGAAAGGGGTGGGCAGCTGCATCTGATGTTGCAAAGAGACTCGGAATCAGACTCGGTACAGGGCTCTCTGCAATCAGAGGGCAGGAGGCTCTGTATTTGTTTAACCAATCGGCAATCTTAGACTAGACCTCTGCTTTGTCATTTATAACCCAGTAAACCAATGCCATTTGAATCCCTTGCTATTCCCTTGTAAATAGCAAAACATTGCATCTTCTCACTAAGAAAGCTTCCAACAGACAGACAGGGTCCAGAATGGGGGAGGCACAGCCGATGAAGGGAGCCACATATTGGAAAATAAAATGAGACCCGAGGAGACCCTCAGCCACAGGGAAGTGAATGTCTCTGGGGCAATGGCGTATCGGGGCTCTTCCTTCAAGGACAGGGAGACCTCCGTTACTCCCGCTTCTCACCTTGGACTTGGTTAAGCCATTCACAGCGGTGGATGGAACAGGTAGGCTTGCTCCAGTTACCAGATGCATCAGTGATCCAGCAAATGCTACATTCCCAGCAACCACCGGGAAGCTGTTCTGTGCACCTGGAACTGTAGCCACTGCATAATTATCCATGATGATGATGATGATGATGATGATGATGACGGCGCCCTAATGTTTAGGAAATCCTCCTGAAAATATGCTTTTGTCACAAAAAATATTGCCACATTTCTAGGTTATATTGTGGAGACCCATCTTGGTGAATGCAGCTGTCAGAGTAAACACATTGTCTGAAACAGAGATTTTTTTAAAAATATTTTCTACTTTCTGAGTTCCCTCCGTTTTTTTTTAAAGATTTTATTTATTTATTTTTAGAAAGGGAGGAGAGGGAGAAAGAGAGGGAAACATCAATGTGCGGTTGCTAGGGGCCGTGGCCTACAACCCAGGCATGTGCCCTGACTGGGAATCAAACCTGCGATGCTTTGGTTCACAGCCCACACTCAATCCACTGAGCTATGCTAGCCAGGGCTGAAATAGAGATTTTTGATAGCATAAGAGATAGCATAGTCTTATGGTGTGGCTGGTGTGGCTTAGAGGATTGAGTGCCAGATTGCAAAGCAAAGGGTCACCGGTTAGATTCCCAGTCAGGGCACAGGCTTGGGTTGTGGGCCAGGTCCCCCGTGGGGGGCATGTGAGAGACAACCACACATTGACATCTCTCTCCTTCTCTTTCTCCTGCCCTTCCCCTCTCACTAAAAATAAATAAGATCTTTAAAAAAAGAGAGATAGCACACCCCGTTCTGCTTCTTCGTACTGAGGGAGCATTATTTTGGGGAAAGAACAATCTTGGGCTTCCTGGTCAATCTGTGTTACACAGATTTTCTGATCTTCTCCCTACATGTTACTCGCGACCAATGGTTTTTGTTTTTTTTTTAAGATTTTATTTATTTATTTTTAGAGAGGGAAGGGAGGGAGGGAGAGAGAGAGAGAGAGAGAGAGAGAGAGAGAGAGAGAGAGAGAGAGAGAGAAACATCAATGTGCGGTTGCTGGAAGACATGGCCTGCAACCTAGGCATGTGCCCTGACTGGGAATCGAACCTGCGATGCCTGGTTCGCAGCCCGCACTCAATCCACTGAACTACACCAGCCAGGGCGACCAATGGTTTTTGATCCAAGTCTGAAGATTAGGGGGAGATGTTCTTTTCCTTGGCAAGCTTTGCTTTCAAAGCAGTTAAGAATTATCTTATGCTTGAAAAATAACCCTCTGTAGGCAGCATCTATTCTAAGTTATCCTTCACGAGGGAGGCCCCAGAGCTCTAGAAAGTCAATTGTAAAAGTCTGAGGAGCGCGCCCAAGTCACCTAGCCCATGGGACGATCAGTGGAACCATACAGGATGGTGGATCCATCTTATGAAATGAGAACTGCATACCATTTTCTTTTTTTTTTAACTTTTCATATTTAAATCATGGCTGTAAGATTTTTAAAAGATTTTATTTATTTATTTTTAGAGAGGGAAGGGAGGGAGAAAGAGAGAGAGAAAAAAATCAATGTGCGGTTGCTGGGGGCCGTGGCCTACAACCCAGGCATGTGCCCTGACTGGGAATCGAACCTGCAATGCTTTGGTTCACAGCCCGCGCTCAATCCACTGAGCTACACCAGCCAGGGCTATACATACCATTTTCTATGGTTTAAAAAAAAAGTGTGTAGCCCTGGCTGAGTAGCTCAGTTGGTTAGAGCGTCATCCCCAATATGCCAAGGTTGCAGGTTTGATTCCCGGTCAGGGCACATGCAAGAATCAACTTATGAAGGCATAAATCAGTGAAACAACAAACCTCTCTCTTTCTCTCTCTGTCTGTCTGTCTGTCTGTCTCATCAATCAAAAATAAAATAAAGTCTGCCCACATCTCCTGACTCTTGGCTCCTTCCTCCATTTTCAAAACCAAAAGTGTGGCATCCCTCTGACCCTGCTCTTCCATCGCATCTTCCTCTGACCAGCAGGGAAGATCCTCTGCTTTTACATCAATCAGTTGCCTCCTATACGAGCCCCAACCAAGGATCAAACCTGCAGCCCAGGTACGTGCCCTGACCAGGAATCAAACCCACTTCCTTTTTGGTGTACGGGACGATGCCCCAACCCACTGAGCCACCTGGCTAGGGCTTTAATGTTATTTTATTCTTAAAGACATGGGAGACAATTCATTCATTGACTGAGGCAGTCATTTATTTTAATTACTCTAATAATGGCATAAATTGTCTACTTAGTCATGGAAGAGCCACTTCCCTCCCAGAGGGCTGTGACTCTGACAAAAGGCACAAGGGTCTGGCCAGGGTCCCTCCCAGCTCTGCCCCCGGGCACCAGCAGTCGGCCTGTGGCAGGTGGAGAGCTTTCGGTCAGAATTCTGACGAATCACTGTCTCTCTAAGTCTCAAGATCTAGCACACAAAAGTTAAGTTGGAAAGACTAGCTTATTACTAAGGCAATGGCTGTGTTTAAAACATCTTCTAGCACACTTTTATCCAAGAGATAAAATAAAGGTTTTGTGTGATTCAGCTGAAAGGGAAGGGAGTAGAATTTACTTTGTAACAGATTATCGATTAATGGTGCTAATCCACAATACCAGCGCTTGCCTGCAATTCTGAATCACTCAAAGCTGTGAGAGCATAATGCTGCGTTAAATCTGGCCCCAAAACTCATGGTCCAGCAAAACCTGACCTGAACTAGTGGAAATGTATTTTGAGACTTGATTGATTCCTCTTTTGGATGATTTCACTTTCTCTGTATTTCCCCACAGAAGTATTAACATGTTGGATTGCACAGTGTTCTCTTAGACGCTGCTGGGTGCTGTATACGTGGCAATATGCACTATAGATGGTGATATGAACCATATTGCTTTTCTCAAAATATTTTATGTATTTATTTTTAGAGAGGGGGAAGGGAAGGAGAAAGAGAAGGAGAGAAACATCAATGTGTGGTTGCCTCTTGCGCGCCCCCTACTGGGGGGCACAACTTGGCTCACAACCCAGGCATGTGCCCTGACTGGGAATCAAACCAGCGACCCTTTGGTTTGAAAGCCAGTGCTCAGTCCACTGAGCCACACCAGCCAGGGTACCATATTGCTTTTTTACATTAAAAATCATACTAATTTCCAAACATATCTGGCTGTAAGGGTTTATGAACTTACACTTGGTAACAATACTTTGTATTACAAGATGTAGTGACCTGCAAGATTGCCTCGAGCTACTGTCTACGTGTTGCCAGCAGAAGCGCTCGCTAGAGTGAGTAATCCATAAGAACTAAAAATAGTTGCATACTATTTTTAGAATTTAGTGCTGCCCAATTACACTGCTTCATTTTCAAAATGTGGTTCGAAATGACTTTAATAAGTAGCGGGGGACATTTTCTTTGTTCAGTTGAAGGAAATGAATGTATTCATTTCACATGTGTTGAGTATAATCTTCCCTGCAAAGGCCTGTGTTGGGTGCTGTTGGAAAAAAAATTAAACTGTTGACCACATAAACAGCAGAAAAAAATTACCTTCCTTAAACTTTTTTTTAAAGATTTTATTCATTTATTTTTAGACAGAGGGGAGGCAAGGAAGAAAGAGAGGGAGAGACACATCCGTGTGTGGTTGCCTCTCATGCACCCCCTACTGGGGATCTGGCCCACAACCCAGGCATGTGTCCTGACTGGGAATCCAACCAGCAACCCTTTGGTTTGCAAGCTGGTGCTCAATTCACTAAGCCACACCAGCTGGGGCCCTTCTTTGAAATTTTTGACGTAAATCTTAAAGTGGTAAGTCTTCCACATAGCCACTTATTTCTAAATCAATTCCATTCTCTTTGCTTCAGTTTCCCTTTATCATTATGCATGTTAACAAAGCTCATTCAGGTTGTAATACTTTTAAAAAAATTTATTTTAGAGAGAAAAAAGGAAGGGGGAGAGGAAGAGAAAGAGAGAAACATCATTTTGTTGTTCTGCATTCACTGGTTGATTCTTGTATGTGCCCTGACCTGGGAATCGAACCCACAACCTTGGCTCTTGGGACAGCACTCTAAACAACACTCTAACCAACTAAGCTACCCGGCCAGAGCCATGATTTGATATTCTTCTTAAAGTTATTACTGTTGCTGTTAAGCTCATCTTCCCTTCTATTTCCTGAAGCTTTTGCTGTAGTTGCATAAAAGCTTTGAAAACTTCTTTAGAAGTTTGCATTACAAATTTATTTTGAACTAGAAACTTATTGCCCCGGTGTTTATCTGAATTCCTTTGATGTAACATCAGACTGAATTTGTAAGGAGAAGCAGTCGACTTTTCTTTACAAATATTGCTTCTGGTCGGATCACAAGTTCAGTGGAAATCGAGTTTCCTTGAGGGACGTAGAAAGGATTTCTTCTAGGCGAGGTTGGAAAACCACGTGAAATCAAAAGGCAGCAGCCCTGTGGTTTGGGCCACTCAGCAACTCTAGAGAGAATACACTCGGCTTGAAATCCAGTGGTTAATATTTTTAGAAATGTGGAGATGTGTGTTTATCGGGGATATTTGTTTTACTTAACATTTTAAGTAAAAAATAAATTTCTGTCCTTTCAAAAGCTGCATCGTACCTACAGAAAGTCAGAAAACAGAGAGCAGCAAAGCTGAGAACGGGATGTGGGGTGTTGCCCCCTAGAGGTCACATCGACTGCCCCCACAAGATGCCTTTGGGTCTTTTTCCTTGCCCACGGACGTCTACGGTTTTGCCAAAATGACGTCATACTGTAAGTAGTATTGTTAAGAGAAGAATGCATATCTTTATATGTCAAAAATTTTATCCTATGCAATATCAAATTCCTTTCATTGTCTGGAAAATTTCTTTGGGAGAAAGTTGTTTTCCTCCCAAATCAGGAGCCAAATCCATGCCTATGTAAGGAATTTGGTGGTGAAGTCTCTCACGTATCTTTTGCTTTGCATCAATCCTACCTTCTCCTACTTTCTTTTTTGTTTTTATTCTCACCCAAGGACTATTTTTGTTGCTTTTAGAGGGATAGGAAGGGAGAAAGAGAGAGAAACATCGATGTGAGAAAGAAACATCCATTGGCTGCCTCTCTTACATGCCCCAACCAAGGACCAAACCCACAAATTTTCAGTTTACAGGACGACGCTCCAGCAAACCGAGCCACACCGGCCAGAGCCTACCTTCTTTCTTTATTCACGACACAAACTTACCAAAAAAAATTCACAAGCTGGGTATCCTGAGAAAAGTATTCAGCTTTGTGGATTTGTCTGGGTACATCCTTGTGAACTTCCTCAGTTTTCTCCTCCAGCTCCTGGTGTGTGCTTACCAGCAGCTAGATCTGAAAACTTGATAATCATTTGCCAGCATCATTTTGTTATGTTCAGAGGCAGGACATCTGGTCAACCAATGGTTACTGATGACAAATGGACAACTGACTTGGACGATGACGATATGACAATACAACCTTACCAGGTAAAGGTAAAGATGTCCCTCCTTGCTCCTTAAAACTAGTGTGTGGAGGATACCATAATTTGCAATATGCAAATGCCCAGGAATATGTGGTATCGTAATGATGATTTTTCAAATTATATGATTTCTTTCATTCCTATCATTATTATTTAATTGATTTTATAGAGAGAGGAAAGGAGAAAAAGAGAGAGAAAGACATCAATTTGTTGTTCTATTTATTGATGCATTCATTGGTCAATGCTTGTATGTGCCTTGACTGGGGATCGAACCCACGACCTTTTGGTTATGGGATGATGCTCCAGCCAAATGGCCAGGGCCACTGGGGTCCTTTTGATGGGACTTCATTAGTCTTTGAGTGTTTTCTTGTTTAACAACACAGGGTCCCAAGTTACCCCTTTTCCCTTACTGTATCCCTTGTGCTACCATTTGTCTAAGGAGCCAGTAATTCATCTGTCAATAACCAAAGGAGGTTAGAGTTAGACTTCCTTTGAGGATTGATCAGATGGCCATTTTAATGCTAAATCAATAGAGAGTCACCAGCTATTCCTGTCAATCTCAATTGATTAAAGAGATCTCTTCATTGCAGGGGGCATGGCATGGGGGTGGGGAGAGTCAGTTTTCCATGGCTGTCCCTTGTCTTACCTGACCGGGAGTTGTCTCCCGGCTAAACCATTACCCATCTGCTGCTTAGGGCTTCAGAGTCGAGATTAGACTGAATCAAGGTCTTATGATGTTGGATTCAACAAGTTTAAAAGGCTAAAGTGCTATTAAAATAAATAGGACATCATTTAGAGTAATCTCTTCATATTTATACGTGGAAAATTTAGACCAAAAATCAATCGAATGAATTTTTAGGATTCTCTTTTTATCATTGTAAAAATGTGCTTAAGTCAATGGTAGGTATGAAGCCAGATCTGATCTGGGCTCAGATGTCAACTTCCTTTTGCTGGGAAGCAGAATGTGGACTCACACAACTAAGCATATGAGCCCATCTGTCATGACCACATTCCTATTGTATTTCAGCAGATTTCATGAAAGTCCACTGGGCACTGGTACACCCCACTGGACTCGGGACATGCAGGAAGTGGTATTCTCTGTGAGAAGGAGCTAACCATCATGAGTGAACTGGCTGGACAATTCCTCCTGTCCCTCATGCTCCCCAGTCCTGGCAGCAGATCCCACGTGATATTTGGAATATATGCTGTAAATATGTGCTGTTTATCTGAAATTCAAGTGTAATGAGGTACCCTGTATCTGGTCTGGGAAGCCTGCTCTCAAAGCCAGTCCTTCGTTGCAGAAGGCGTGGCATAGGGGGTTGTTGGGGGGAGTCAGCTCTCTATGGTTGCCCCTTGCCTTACCTGACCGGGATTTGTCTCCCTGCTAAGCCATTACTCATCTGCTGCTTAGGGCTTCAGGGTTGAGATTAGATTGAGTCAAGGTCTTATGATGTTGGATCCCATACGCTGCTTTTCTTCTCCCTTTGAGCTGACCACCCAGTTTTGGATTCCATGTCTTCAGATGTCTGACCAAACACAACCAAATCCTGCTCCCATTCCTGTGTTCAGGCAACCTAGTTCTCCGTGTCCTCGCTCCTGCCCAGAATTTTGCCTCCGACCTGCACCACCAGACACCCATTCTAATGCCGGGCCCACAATACGGTCACTTAGATGACCTCTATACATAAAAAGAATTCTCACCTGGCATCAGCGAAGAGCTCGATGTTAGGTTTATTCTAGGAATGGTAACAGAGGGTATCTTATTCTCCCCTGTGACAAGTGACACTCACTGTTGACTGAGTCGTAGGGGGTTTGTTGTAAGGTGGGCTAGAATGTCTCCATTCCCAGATCAATGGGCTCCAGGGATGTTGGATTCTGTCCTCTTTGCATTTTGATTGGACCATCTGAGTTGTGCACATGTACAATCACCACTCAGGAAGGTTATTTGGGTGTATTTTATTTCTGTTTTTAATATCATTTCCTTGCTTTCACCTCCAGAAAATCGGATGCGTTTGGTCTTGGGTTTGACACAGAAATGAAGAACCAGCAACTTAAAACGAAACGTAAAATGGATCATGGTATCACAAGCTCATTCTTTTTAAAACATGTTTATTGATTTTTAAGAGAGAGAGACATTAATGGAAACATTGTCTAACCAACCACAAGGTAGGTATGTGCCCTGATGGGGATTCAAACCCATAACTCTTGGATGTACAAGAAGGTGCTCCAACCAACTGAGCCACACCAGCCAGGGCTCAGAGCTGATTCTTACTGTATGTTCACTGCTGGCCCGCTGAGAGTGGAAGAAACTCATTCTGGGGGTGGGAGGCAGTTCTTGGTAGGGGATCCTCGGCTGACGCCTGAGCCAGCAAAGGACTATTAGTGAAGGAATGTACAGATGTTCTGGAAGTGAAGGGTGAGTCGGGAGGGTGCCAGGTAACCAGAAAGACAGACGTATGCATCTGAGCCTGAGATTCTTACAAGGGCTTACCAAGCTTCTTCAGACAGTTCATGGAATCAACACCGAAGTGTTAAATACTATGGAATATACCTAGAATACGTACTGCTCTTTAAGGTCGAAAGGGACCCTGAAATGCCGAGGTTCTCTGTCCACTAAAAGCAAGGATGATACCAGAGCAAACCTCCATCCGCATCCCGGCAAGCACGGATGATACCAGAGCAAACTGCGATCCGCATCCCGGCAAGCACAGAGGGGCTGGTGCGGATGGGTACTGATGAATCCCCGCAGGACGAGAAAGAGAACGCGAGCTGGATGTTGTGCCCAGATGGGATGACACATCCAGGTCCAGCTTTCTGGGTAACGCAACTTGACCATGGCCTTGCTTCCACGCAGCCACGTCCTGTGCGTGCGTGGAAACCCAGCCCACCAACTCGGTTGCAGCCACGCCCCTTGAAGTATCATCTCTGTAGTTCGCCCCAGCGCTGGCTTGCCCCACCACCTGCAGAGGAACGCAGGGTATGGCTCTCTGCCTATTTCAGAGAAACCTGAGAACATAGTGATAGGAATTATTGTAATCACTCTCTCCTGTATAACAGAGGGCCATTAATCCTGGGATTTCTCCCCGGAGAGCGATGACTTAGAGTCAGTGTAGACCTCACCTCTCTGTACAACACTATCATCTTCATCCTTAAAAGATTTTCAATAAAAAGCCTGACCGGGTGGCTCAGTAGGTTGGAGTGTCATCCTGCACACCAAAAGGGGCGGGTTCGATTCCCAGTCAGGGCACATACCTTGGTTGTGGGTTCAATCCCCAGTCCGCGCATGTATGGGAGGCAACCAATTGATGTTTCTTTCTTCCCAGCCATGTTTCTCTCTCCCTCCCTTCCCCTCTTTCTAAAATGAATGGGCGTGTCCTCTGGGGAGGAAAATAAAAGTAAATAAAATTTAAAAATGAAAAAACAATAAGAACATAACATGAAACCTAAGCTACATGTCCCATCATCTGTAGCTGGAACAAATGGAGCTTATGGTAATAAGAATTCACATACAGCTGAAATTTGTCTTCCTGCCCGTTTTGTTGGATAAACACGTGGCTGACATTTTACGAGAAAAACAGAATCATTGGTGCAAGTCGGGGTGGAACCGATGGGAGCCGGAACTAGACCCCCTTCTCTTGCATTTTACATGAGCCAAATTGCCAATGAACTGTCAGGGGGCCCATTTTTAATACACTGATTAGCTCATGCAGCGCGCCGAGGCCGGTAAAAGGGGCAGTTCACCTTGCGTTCGCCGTGACTCATCCCAATAAATTTAAAACGTTGCCCGAAATAGCTCTCCCCTTTTTGGAAATGACCTACATGCCTCGGTTTAAACATTTGCATGTGCCAGTGCCTTGATGGAGGGCACTCTGCGCTCCTGGGAAGGTTTCTCCAGGACGGAGAGGACTCAACAAGGATCCGGGGGCGCGGAGCTGGGAGCTGGTGACGTCTCGAGGGGGCGGCCACGGGACGGAGGGGGCCTGTGCCTGGAGACTCTTTAAGGATGAAGTCATGAGTTATTGGTTTTCATGGGCGTAATCTGTAGGTTTGTTTTCAACCAAAGACCTTCCTTCTTAAATCTGTCCAGTAAAGGGCCCTGGCGCGGTGGATCCGTTGGTTGGAGTGTCGTCTGGTAGGACAAAAAGTTGCAGAGTTCGATTCCCGGTCAGGGCACATACCTAGGCTGTGAGTTCGATCCCTGGTCAGGGCACACACAGAAGGCAATTGATGGATGTTTCTCTCTCATCGATGTTTCTCTCCTCCCCCCCTCCTCTGCTTTTCCTCCTCCCTCTGTCTCCAAAATCAATAAGCATATCCTCAGGTGATGAATAAAATCCAATCTTTCCAGTAAAGGGATTTCTGTAAAGAGACTGCTATTTATGGAAATATATCTTACATCTACTTCAATCATTCCTGTAATGATGTTGAATCACAGATGATTAAAGGATCTAAGTTTTTTTAATAATTTAATTTCTTTTTTTCTAAGATTTTTTATTTATTTACTTTATTTTTAAAGAGGGAAGGGAGGGAGAAAGAGAGAGAGAGAGAAACATCAATATGCGGTTGTTGGGGGCCATGGCCTGCAACCCAGGCATGTGCCCTGACTGGGAATCGAACCTGCGATGCTTTTGTTCACAGCCTGCACTCAATCCACTGAGCTATGCCAGCCAGGACTAAAAGATCTAAGTTTTAAAGTAAGAATCTTGACACTGTCACTTCATCATGGTATCCCAGTCTATCTGGGACTCCCTCAAACCACGTTTACGTATTTCCGGTGTGGGAATAATTCCCACATCATGGGGTCATGTTAATGGGCAAGTGGAATTACACATGTACATGTGTGTTGCAGGCTGTCCACTTGTGCGCTGGACACATGGAAGAATAAGCTCCACACCCCACGGAGAGCTGAGTCTCCTGGGGAAGTTACACATGAAATCATGTTCGTACCATATGGCCCATAGGTCCAGGGACCTCGATCTGCAAGAAGCTAGGAGCTACGGTGAGGGGTTTTCCATCTCAGCTGGATTAATGTCATTTTCAAATACCCATTTGGTCTCTGCTTCTGTTTGAAAGATCCTCTATAAGAAAGGGTTTGTCATTTCTTAGAAATTCAGACCCCCGATTCCTTTTTCCTTAGGAGGACGAGGCTGTGATCTTGGGTTATGGAAGTTTTGGCTTAGCACACTGTGGCAAATCCCCTGAAGACATCAATGCAATAATCCATAGCGCAGCAAGCGCAATGAACAATTCAACCCCAAATTAAAATTTGGACGGATCAATACCAAATGAACGTCACCGAGACCTAAGTCTCACCAGTGAGAAGTAAATATCTGACTCTGACATATTTTATATTTTAAGCCAGACTCCTGGGGATTGTGAACGTGGGCTGACACGTTATCATGGAACCTTGATGTCAGGCTGGGGCGGCACGCCAGTGCAGCGAGCAGCTCAACATCCAAACGACTTACAACGAATTCTCATTGTAGTGGGTTTTGTCACTCACGGGAGGCGTGGGCCTCTTTCCCTGAGGTCACTTGGACGCTCAGGCTTACAGAGCCCAGGCCAGCTGGGACTTCATGGATATGCCACGGTAGGGGAGGGAACGTGGAAAATGGCTCACCAGTTCTGACCTACATCTGTTTGGAAGGGATACATTTCTTCAGCTCACATTTCATGCATTCAAGCAAGCCACAGGCCCCCTGGAACGTCAAGGGTGAGGAGCTTGAGAGCGGGGAGAATCCCCGATGAAAGTTACCCGCTAACACCTACGTTGTGTTGGCTTTTCATATGTATCTAGTGGGCATTTCTCCTCTTCACAAAAGTCCCAAAATAGGGATTCAGGATAAAACCTCAGGAGCAATCAGTGGAATGCTGGTTTGGACAATGTTCACTAAGCAAGTCACCGAAATAACAATGACACAGCTGAGCTTTCAGGATTAGAAGCCCCACCCCATGAGTTGCCCTCTAGGAAATCACTGTTACTATTACCTCGAGAGCCCTGAGTTCTCAACTGAGAGCACAGAAGTTCATGTTCAAATGCCAGTTTCCACATAGAAGTCAAGAAGGTGGTGGCAGATGAATGGTGAAGTTCATAAATGCTGCTTATAGGACAATTAAGAGATTTATATTTTACCCGGGCCGGGTACCTCGGTTGGAGTGTCATCCAACTACACCAAGATTGTGGGTTCGATCCCCGTCAGGGCACAGACAAGAGTCAACCAGTGAATGAACCCATAAGTGAGGCAAAAGATTCATGTTTCTCTTTCTCTCCCCTTTCCTCTCGCTGTCTAAAAATCAAATAAAAATGATTAATAGTCGGAGTATTCATTATAAAATTATATTAATTAATATTCATAGCCCAATGGTTCCTCTGGCATTGATGTCTGAGGAAAGCAGTCCCTGGAGAGGGCCCGTGGGAAGAGCAAGCTCAGACTGGAGTTTGCAGGTTTCTTTGGCTTGCACCCTGAACTGGGAAAACTCAGGAGGGGCCCAGGGTGGGAGCGGGGGTGGCTGTAAATGCCTTGGTTTGTTGGGCTCCTGGGTGCTGATGGATGAAAACCAGCTCCTCCCAAAGGTGGACAAATGGCGATAAGAAAATGCTTCCAAGGACCAGAAGATAAGCTGTATGATTGCTTTATAAAGTTTATTAGTCTCATGTGTACAAGCAGTGAATTTCTTTATAACCGTGATCTTTCCCAAATGAAAGACGCAATGATGCTTCGCCGATCCCAATGGCTGTGATAGTGAACAGTCTGGTCCATTTCAGATGTCATTTCCAGATCTATGGTGTGGACAGTCCGCTTAACGCTGCCACAGGCTGCCAGTCCGTGGTCTGCCCGGTGGCTCGAACATCCTCACCGTGATATCATCGGTTGCCCGTCTCCCTCCCTACGATGGATAAATGATGGCTTTGTGTGGGTTTGTTTTTCTTCCATTTTAAGGAAGCTTTCCATTTTTTTGTTTTTCAAGGGGAAAGAGGTATGTGCATGCAGGCCTAATGAGGGTTTGAGATATCGCTGTGGAGGAAAAAAAAAGGATTTGTTTATCTGAAGCCAGCGATTGTCATACATCAAGTAAACGTGTCACCTGAGAGGAGCGAGGGCAGACATAATAGCCCAGCGGTCTCACCTCGGGTTCGTGTGACTGAGGAAGTGAGCACCTTGGGTGTAGTTAGGAGCACAGGCTCTTGAGAAAGTTGGATATCATTTTCCCACTACAGGTGTGCCAAGGTTTCAAAGCCCACCCTCAGGTTCAATGATGTAACAGACCTCACAGGACTCAGAAGAATCTGATATACTCACAGTTATAATTAATTATTGTAAAAGGACACAGATTATAACGAGGAAAGGGGAGGCCTGACCAATGTGACTCAGTTGCTTGGGCATTGTCCTACAAAGGGGTGCCGGTTCGATTCCCAGTCAGGGCACATGTCTGGGTTACAGGTTCGGTTCCCCGTCAGGGTACATTCAAGAGTCAATCAATTGAAGTTTCCCTCTCACATCGATGTTTCTCTCCCTCTCTTTCTCCTTTCCTTCCCCTCTCTCTAAACATAAATAAATACAATCTTAAAAAAAAAAAAACAGCAAAGGGGATATACCACACAGTGTGGCCCTCAAAATAAGGCACAAGTTTTTACAGGAGAGAGTTGTCCCTTTGGATGGAGTTGCATGGAAAATGATTCATTGTCTAGCGGTGATGTATGACAACACTGGCAACGTGTCACCAACCAGGGAAGCTCGCCTTGGTGTCCAGGGTTCTTACTGGGCAGTCGGTCATTTAGGCGACTGGGAGGCGGACCTCAGCTATTCAGTCTTCAGCACCCACAGAAGTCAAACCGCCACCAAGTGCCCAACGCCTTAAGAACAAGCCAGCTACCAGCCAAAAGAGTATGCGCACCACGCACTACCGCCCCCACACGACTATCACGGGACAACTTGACAGTTCCTGGAGGTGGAGGTGACCTTCAGTCCTGCTGGTGTGTAAACTTGGGCTACCTTTAACTTATGTGATGTTAAATTCTCCCTTGTGAAACCTTCTTTAGGAAACCATCTTACTAATACATGTTCAATGATTTGTTCAAGGTGGTATTCCCTATCTTCTGCTCTTGGCAAAGACCTGTCTGGTAATCCTTGAAAAGAAAGCCATCCCAAGGACCCACCTGGGGCTCATAAGTGTTGTGTCTACATCAATCCAGAGGACACATACTGATAGATTTTTAAGCCTATATTTATAGTGGTAGTTTGGGGGGGGGGGTTTAGAGAAGATTTTATGTATTTATTTTCAGAGAGAGGGGAAGGGAGGCAGAAAGAGAGGGAGAGAAACATCAATGTGTGGTTGCCTCTCACACGCCCCCTACTGGGGACCTGGCCTACAACCCAGGCACATGCCCTGACTGGGAATTGAACCGGTGACGCTTTGGTTCGCAGGCCAATGCTCAATCCACTGAGCCACATCAACCAGGGCCCATAGTGGTTATTTTTATTCAAGTTGCATACTATGCAATTGGTCTCTTTAGTATTGGTTGGAAAATGTTTTCACTCAATTTTTGTTTTGGTCTAATAGTTAATGTATTTTTTTTGTAGGGGTTCATAGGCCAAAATATGAAGTAACTCAGCCAACTGAAAGGTCTAAACCTCCCCCCCCCAAGGTAACTGATTCACTAGAGAAAGTGGATTCCAGGTGTCAGATACTGGATTCCCCATGGTGGGCACTGCGGTATCCCTGGGCCTTGGCTCAGCCTGAACTCAACACCACAACCGACCTGGACTCATGAAATGGATGAGTTTAAACTTTTTCTGTGACAATGAACTAAAATATGTCCCTTTCTCTGTGGCTGTCCTTCATCCTCCATCCTCTGTCAGACTCCCCACACCATAGTCAACTCTCCCTCAGAGGAAACCACTCTTCCCTACTCTGAGCTCCCCCAGTGCTTAAAACACACTTCTGTGTATCCTCCTGCACCTTTTATTACACTCGTATTTGTTTCCCCAGTTAGAAGGTGGCCTTTCAGAAAGGAGAGAGAAGCCACTCTACGCCCTTGCGGAGCACCTGGTCGCTGGAGGTACTCAGAGTAAGTACTGGAAGGGACTGAACCAGGGAGAGAGCGGTGTGCCATCAGCCTCAGCAGCACCTCCGTCCTGGTCGTATCTCTCCGAGAGCAGCAGGGTGATTTTGCCGCACGCGATAAGAACAGGTGGCCCCCTTGTGGATGAACGTGAGATGAATCAATTTTTCCTTTTGTGGAAAGCAGGAGGGCTTCCTGATGACACACTCGGGGAGCATAGCCTGCCGGCATCCCTGGGACTGTGCCACCTTTGGCGTTTCCGTGCGGGCCCCTCCTGACAAGGCTGAGGTCTCACCCCGTGAAGCTGGCGTCTGGGAGCTAGTGGCTGACGGGACTTTCAATTAAGTGGAATGTCATGGCCACAAGGACACGTGTCTGTGCTTGCTGAGGTGGTGACTGACAACTTCAGTCTGTTGGTTGAATGGGTAAAGTCCTTCGTGTTCTCTGGTCCAGCCCCGATCAGAGCGGTGTCAATATCCAAGGTCAATGGGAGCATCCACCAAATTTAAACAGAGAAATAAACCAACTGGGCCAAATTGTCCCTAAAATGCAGCCTAAACAAATGCCTTACCTTGGGCTGAACCCATCCTCCTTCGGACTATTTAAAACACAACTCAAGAAGCAGTAGGTCTCCTCTCTCCCCTTTTTGGGATATTTCATCTTTTTAGGCCATGGGGGAGGGAAAATTGTTGGCAAAATTACAGTTTAACTTAGGGATTCTGGGCATGGCTCAGTGCGAAAAGGCAAAAATCACTGCATTGGGGGCAGTACAATGAAGCTGAAGTGTGTCACGTGGGTGATGGTCTCCTAGGAGACCCAAGCGTAAATCATCACCATGGAGACCATGGAGGCCACAGAGACCACGGAGCCTGCTTCAGCCTCAGGGCTTGAAGTCATTAGCAAGGAGGATCCACCGGGCCTTGTTGGGGGCCTTTTGGGGGGCTGCAAAGGAGTGGACAAGCCTTACAATGAATGCAGTTGTGAGCCTCCTGGGGGGAGTGGCGGGATCCACACTCCTGGTCCCTCCCTCTGTTGGGAAATCTCTGGGGCTGTGCTCTTAAAATGCCTCTAGCCCTTGACAACGGATGGGGACAGTCACGGAAATGCAACAGCTCCCAGGAGAGACCACAGGTCACAGCCACTGCAGGCGACAGGCCTCTCAGTCTAAAGCCAGACTTTGGGGGGACGCCCCCCCAAACAGCCCCTCCTCTGTCAGCCTGAGAATAAGACACATAATCCATGCAATAAAACAAACGTTCCCTTGAACTCAGATAACGGATGTCATGTTTTAGAAGCCCAGGGGACAAGGTCTCCATTTTAAAAGGGATTTGTGATGGTAGAAAGTGTTTTGTTCAGATTCAATGTCCTCGGTTTCGAACTGCCACACTGCACCTGCCCGGCTGGCTGCCGTAAATACACCCACGACTCATTGTTCTCCTATGTTATCCTCTGGTCTGTCCACTGAGCGCAGTCCACCTCTCCTAACTCTTCGCCACTGTGAGGGAGCCCTTTCAGTGTGGAAGCCACCGTGTCGGTGACTGTTCATGTAATCTTTTCTCTCTGCTTTGGAACATTTTTCTCAACCAGTTCTTGTAGCACATACTTTCCGACGCCTGAAATGGCCCTCATGCTAGTTAGAAACTTGGTGCCTCTGGTTCTTCAAAGCATCCTTCCACCTCCCTTCATCCCCGCAGTTTGCGCGTAACCACAACGGCCCTATGCACACACGTGTGCCAGCTCTGGGAAGCGTTCCCACCCCCAGACCAATGGACGGGAACGATAGATGTTGCTGTGCTGAAAACACATTCAGATGGGAAAATATACCTGTTAGACGGGGGAAAACTATGGGGATGTTGGTGGGTGTGATAAATGGCACACAGCCGAAAAAAACTCTGGGATGCAGATGCTCACTACGGCGTGAGGGACTCACTGTGCTGAAGGGCAGCATCCCCCTCCTCAGGGATGGGCCTGGGTCACCACTTGTGTTCCACGTCACTGCAGACCTGCAGAAAAAGACCGGGAGCAACCTGTGGTTGGAAGTCACACACTTCACCCTTTCTCTGAATTGGTCCTTCCCAAGCAGTACGGGGTGGGGCCAAAGTAGGTTTACGGTGGTGAGGACATGAAACACAGGGTTTACGCTTGTATTATTATTTATTTATTTTTAAAGATGTTATTTATTTATTTTTAGAGAGAGGGGAGGGAGGGAGAAAAAGAGGGAGAGAGACATCAATGCGAGGCCCCCACTGGGGACCTGGCCCACAACCCAGGCCTGTGCCCTGACTGGAAATCGAACTGGCAATCCTTTGGTTCTCAGGCCGGTGCTCAATCCACTGAGCCACACCAGCCAGTGCTATTTATTAATTACTGTATTATTTCCCATACAAACAACCGTATGCCCACTTTCCCTGTACCTGCAGAAGATGGCAAACCACAGGTGGGAAGCCGAGCTTTCCTCACGAAGGAGAAAAATCTGATCTTACTGCTCTATTAATGCTCACACTGCGCCCTTCCGCAGAGAGGATCGTTCCTCCTGAATTCACCGTGAAACTGAGCCGCAATCGCTGCAGTGACCGGCGTCCCAACACCCACACAATGGGGCCCACGTGCAAGAGACTCTAACCTGCAACCGGTTAGTTAGCATGTGCCTCGGTGAACAACCTCCCTCTCGGCCCAACGACATTTTCCCAGGACGTCATGGGAAAAGATGACGGGAAACATGAGTGTGAAAATGTCGCATCTGACCGCCTTCACAATCAAATCGAAACCATTCCGAGGCATCGCTCCAGGCCAGGAGTGAGCACTAAACAACACAGTCTCATTGACGTTTGTCAGCTAATGAGGCCGAGTGCCCACGTCCCTTGCAAAGGGAATGTACAGAAGTCACCTCCTTAGTTACGTTACATCCTGGGCTCTGGTGTGTAAGTCACATCTCGTTCATGGCCACGGGTGTCACTGTCTGCTTTCCTCAGCTCTAACGCCGTCATCACCATAGTAACAAATGTGCTTTCGTGACAGCAAAGCACAGGGCCTGGGACGTGAAGTCGTAAAAGTAACGAGGACCAAGCGTGATTCGGTGGAGTGAACCCCAAAGTCGAATATGCTGGGAAGCGTCCTTGACTTCAGCCCTATAGATGCACAGAGACACGCAGAACCCATGTTTAGCTGTCCATAAATACTGCCCACACGGAATCATGAAGAGGTCACTCGTGTTTCTTCTTTGAAGTGCAACTTTCTGAGCTGATGACCACTCTTATCTGTTTTCTCAAGTGAAGTAATTACAATGTAGGAATATGTCCTTCACGTGGCCTTCATTCCTTTTTCACACACAGACGTAAAATAAAGTCTAACGTAACCCAAACGTTGTCACATGATCAGATTTATCTCTCTGGCAGTGCTAGAGTTTGGGAGGAATTTATTTTTTAATTGTCCTCACCAGAGGACATTCTTTTCATTGATTTTGAGACAGAGAGGGAGAGCTCAATGATTTGTCTTCTCATAGGCACCCTGACTGGGGATCGAACCCATGGCCTTTCAGTTTATGGGATGACGCTCCAACCAACGGAGCCACCCAGCCCAGACTGGGAACAATTTTTAAATGAGCGCAGAAAAATGGAACTAAAAATTAGTTGCAACTGAGTAAATAGCAGAATTGTGCGAAAGGAGTTGACGTGAGCCTGTCTGAAAGGGCCTAAAATAAGGAAGAATAATGCAGGAGGAGAGGAGGATGGGAGAGGACAGAGCAATGGGGAGGGGTCTGGAAGCGCTCCCACAGCATAGACACGAGCCAGTTCAGGGGTCACCCCACGGACGACCTGCGGTGGGATCAGCCCGGGCAGCTCACAGGTGCCTGCACTTCAGGATGCAATGCCACAGGGAAGGGTCAGGCAGACGGACAAGTTTCTCCTAACACAGAACGTTGTAGTCAGAGAATTGCTAGGGGCCAGACTCGGCAGTATGTTTCCATATCCGCTTTTTTAAACTGAATCGATTGGGGTGACACTGGTTCATGAAGTCATATAGGTTACAGGTGTGCCATTCTATTATACTTCACCTGTACACTGTTTTGCGTGCTCACCACCCCAAGTCAGGTCCCCTTCTACCACCAGTTATCCCCCCTCTGCCCTCTCCTACTCCCCCCTTCCATCTGCTGATCACCACGCTGTTAGCCGTTTATGGGTTTTCTTTTCTTTTCTTCTTTTGTGCTTAATCCTTTCTTCACCTTTTTCACCCAGCCCCCCTACCCCCACCCCTCTGACAGTTATGAGTCTGTTTCTTTTTTTAAAAATGTTTTATTTATTTTATCTTTAGAGAGAGGGGAAGGGAGGGAGAAAGAGAGGGAGAGAAACATCAATGTGTGGTTGCCTCTTGCACGCCCGCTACTGGGGACCTAGGCTGCAACCCAGGATGTGCCCTGACTGGGAATTGAACCTGCAACCCCTTGCTTCATAGGCCCGCGCTCAGTCCACTGAGCTACACCAGTCAGAGTGAGCCTGTTTCTATTTTGTTTATTTTGTTCATCTGATTCCACATATAAATGAAACCATATGGTATCTGTTTGTCTCTGACTGGCTATTTCACTTAGCACAATATTCTCCAGCTCCTGGAGAATGGAGCACAATTTTCTTCTTTTTCATGGCTGAGTAATATTCCACTGTATAAATGTTCTGCAACTCTTTTATGTGTGTGTTAATTCCAGTGTTGATGGTAAAAGTCTCAGCTCTGAAAAATAAAGAACAAAAGGATAGCTAACCTTATTCTCCACCCCTCCTGCCTCCATTGCCCAGATTTCTACCTGCATAACCGTAATATTATTCATCGAACATTTAAAATACACAGGGGACAGTACCCAAGCTGCATGAGCACGGCCGTGTATTATCTTCACAACGAGCATGTGAAGGAGGTGACACTTCCTGTTTTCAAATGAGGAAACTGGAGGTCCCAGGTCTGTCTGGGTTTGGGCTTCTAAGGCCAGGGCCTCACAAAAACACGTCTCAGCTCTCCAGTTTTCGATGGCTTCTGCACTGAAATAACACCGCACAGGAGGGAGTAAGGAATGTCCCTCACTTGTCATGGACCTGAAAATGTCATTGAATGCCTCTGGCCTATTTTCACCTATAAATGGCAAATAATAAAATCTAGCAAGTTGTATCCTGGCTGGTGTGGCTCAGTTGATTGAGCGCCGGCCTGCGAACCAAAGGGTCACCAGTTCAATTCCCAGTCAGGGCACGTGCCTGGGTTGCTGGCCAGGTCCCCAGTAGGGGGTGCATGAGAGGCAACCACACACTGATGTTTCTTTCCCTCCCTTCTCTCTCTAAAAATAAATAAAATCTTAAAAATATTTTTTAAAAGCCTTCTTTAAAAAAATCTACTGGGTTGAGTAAATTGCCACAAGGCTTAGAGCAATACTGTCCGTGAAAGCCCCCGGCCCAACGCCCCCAGCAAGGTTTCTTTTCTCCTGGTGGAGGAATGGTCCCCACTCTGCCTCAGCAAAACCTGCCCAAGCCCAGGTGACAGTGTCTGAAAACCCCTCTTCCAGTGACAACAGATGCTCATACCACACGTCCCCTAATCCATTCATCACTCTTGTGACCACAGCTTCCCACCTAGCTGCACTGTGTCCTGAGCACCTTTCCTGGCTTCAGGGGTGTCACCCCAGCCCCCCAAGACAGACGCTTCTGAAGTTTTTCCTCTGTGCCACAGGCCTCCGTCCCAAACTAAACTGTTGAAGTCCTTCTCAAAGGGCAGGTGCTGGCGGGGTAGCTCAGTGGGTTAGAAAGTCATCCCCAATACGTCAAGGTTATGGGTTCAATCCCCAGTCAGGGCATAGGCAGGAACTAACCGATGAATCCGGTATGCTGAAGTCCGGATTCCGGCGCAGGCCTGTCTGCCTCTTTACCATGGGTGGCGCTTTGAGACAGACCTGTAATTAGACCGACGCTGAACGGGTGGGGAGGTTCCTTAGGGGAGTTACGCTAATGAGTAGGTAAGACTGATTCCTAATTAGCGTTTCAACCATCTCTAAGTAAATTAGGGCTTCCGTGTGCCGAGGGGGGCTGAAAACGTGAGCTTGGTACGGTGGGGCCCCGTGTTCAGCCTTCCTGTGGAAGTTGCCGGAGCACCCCACAATTCCGCGCCTCACCCTCTGAGTCATCCCTCGCCTTTGTGAAATTAATTAGATTTGACGACGGGCGTTGCTGCAAACCGGAAAAATGAAAACCATTAATCACCACCCTTTTTTCCCATACTATCAATTTAATTAACTGGGGGCTGGGTTCCTAAGGACTGTTAAGCATTGTGATGTTAGACTCCCCGCCTCCATCAGGCCCCACCGGGGTAGGACCCATCCTGGGAGTCTCTTTCCACTGACGGCGTGTCCAGACTGCACCCCAGCATGGGGTTCCCTGAGGAGGCTGCAGATCCCTGCATTGGCACCCACCCACGGGACCCACCCACCCCACACTCTGAAAGGGCACTTATTTTGTCTCCATGGTGATTATTTTTTAATCTGAAAAGCAGGGATGATAAGAGTTCCTACTTCCTGTAGTTGATACTAACAGGAAAGGGGTTAACACTGGTCCATAACAGACTCTCCCTGTCATTATGTTACTAAGATGTCTATATCAGTCATTCAATAGATGCTTTATTTGGGGGGTCTCTATGGATGGAATGTCTATGCTCCCCCAAAGTCCATATGTTGAAACCCTCATCTCCAACGCGATGCTTTTTAAGCTTGCCTCCTCTCTCTCTCCCTGGTGACTTTACAAAAAGAAGATGGTCTCTTGCAAACCAGGAAGCAACTCCCACCAGACAGCAGCTCTGCCAGCACCTCGACCTTGAACGTCAGGCTCCAGAACCATGACGGATGAGTGTTCACTGTTGAAGGCCCCCAGTCCAAGGTGTATTTGTTCTAGCAGCCCACACTGACTGAGACCAGGGTCAAGGGTAGGAAGGCAGGAAGTGAGAGAAGGAAGAAACTAGAAGAATAGGCATGAAGAAACCAGTTCTTTCTGGGGAGAGTTTTAATTTCACCCCAAAAAACTATTCTGCAGAACTCAAATGGCTTACTTTGCTGGGTATCCTGAAAGGCTCCTTTTTCTAGCACATTATCAGGGAAACGCAGGCTTCTCAAGGCTGTGCCAAGAGGCAGCTCTCCACAAGGTTGGCTGGGCAGCCACTGGAAAATTCCTGAGAACGGGCTGGTGCCGACCTCCAGTGCAGCACCAGGGCCGCCAGCACCACGCTGGATGGACAGCGGACTTCACACTGGCCCCAAAGCTGTGTGACCCGGACAGCAATAACATGACAGAGACACCCCACGTCCTCGGTGTCATGCCAGAGATCAGGACACCGGAATTGCTATCATTAAAAGCAAATCAAATGCCGTGGCCAAAATAGTTCGGTCATTGCACGTGGTGGCATCTTGATGAGAGTGGAAAGGGCAAATTAAAGAATAAAAAGTGAAAGTAAATGAGTTTGTGTAACACTGGAGCAAGGCATTGGTTGGGATGCTGCACGGATGTATCTCGGGGAACCACTCAGGAGTAGATAAAGAACCTCATCAGCCCTGCTTGGTGTGGCTCAGTGGATTGAGCACTAGACTGTGAACCAAAGGGTCACCAGTTCGATTCCCAGTCAGGGCACATGCCTGGGTTGCAGGCCAGGTCCCCAGTAGGGGGCATGTGAGAGGCAACCACACATTGATGTTTCCTTCTCTCCCTCCCTTCCCCTCTCTAAAAATAAATCTTTAAAAAGACACGACAGATAGATGGACTTAGAATCCGCATGCCAGCACCCCTCTACCTAAGTGAACCTGGGAAGATTCTTTAATTTCAGAAGTCTCAATTCCTTCTCTATGAGCTGAATACAATGACAATATACTCAACGAGGTCATAGAGAGAAAGCATTTGCTGTGTCATTGGCATATAATAAGTGGAAACTATTTCAGTGATTTATTCGAGTTTGCTGGGGATGTTGCATGTCTCAGGTGGCTGTTATATTTTGTTCTGCTTCAGGATAGAAACCCTGAATTCCATCCAACATAGTCACGTTTCCTTGCTTCTAGGAGGTTCCAGGCAGCAGCCAAGGTGTAGGCATTTCGAAGATCCTTGGGAAAACAGGGTCCTTATCTGCCTTGGCAGCTGAGTGTCCTGCCCCAGAACAGATGCTAAGTAAACACTTTCTGTAGGTAGGAAGTGGCACCCACCTTTGTAAAAGTCCCACCCAGCTGCTGGTGTTCCTAAACTCTGCATTGATGTACAATAAAATGAAGAATGAATGAAAGGGAAACGTAATACTTTTTCCTGAATTGGCTGGAACTCTGTTATAAAAGTGTTCCCCTAGCTCCTTGTCTTTGCCCCCCAATATCTTCCTCATTTGAATGTTTTTGCTCATAACCTGCTTTTCTTTGGAACCACCGAAGTTTCCCCTGGCTCTTTCATTTCAAAATGAACTTTCCAGTTTTAAACGGCCTTCTTCCCAAAGCTGCCATTAAGGGACATTATAGCAGAAGTAAAGAGCCAAGCTGTTTTGTGTTCTGTTCTGTTTTTTTAATCCTCACTCAAGGAAATTTTTTTTTTCATTGCTTTTAGAGAGCGAGGGGAAGGGAGGGAGAGAGGGAAAGAAACATCAATCTTTTGCCTCTTGTTCGTGCCCCAATCAGGGATCAAATCTGCAACCTAAGTAGATGCCCTGACTGGGTATTGAATCCGAGACCTTTTGGTCTACAGTTTGATGCTCCAACTAACTGAGTCACACCAGCCAGGGCTGTTTATTCTGCTTTGTCACAAGACACTGAACCCACTGGACAGACACCGGAGTGAGGACAGAGGCTCTGCATAAAGAAGGAAAAGTATCATCCAATGGGCTGGCCTGTTTAATTTAACTTTTCATTTTGAAATCATCAATTCACAGGAAGTTGCAAAAACAGCAGAAGGGGGTGCTGCATACCCTTCAGTGATGATGTTTTGTAACAAGAGGAACGTCCTCAAAATTGGGGGCAGAGGCACCCCATTCCACTGAGCAGGTGGGGCCAGGCTCTGAGCTAGTTGCTGAGGCTGGGTGGGTGGGGCTCTGGGGTTGGTGGATTTTTTTCTCTAGAATCTGTTCCCTCAGTTTCCACTCTCCTGGCCCTTTGACCAGAGCGGGCAGACTTTTTTCCTCTGTATTCACTAGAGTTTCCAGGCTACTGGCTTCTCCAAAATGCAGCCCAGCACAAAGGAGGCAAAAAGGAAACGGAAGGAACTCAGTGAGGTGACATTCCAGGATCCTGAGGTCCCCAGCAGACTGCCTTTGCCTCTCCCCATTTTCAGTTTTACTGGTTTTTTTTAAAGATTTTATTCATTTATTTTTAGACAGAGGGGAAGGAAAGGAGAGAGGGAGAGAAACATCAAGGACCAAACCCACAACCCAGTCATGTGCCCTGACTGGGAATCGAACCACCAACCTTTTGGTTTGCAGGACGGCACCCAACCCACACAGCCACACCAGTCAGGGATTCAGTTTCCTGTTTGTTGTGTATATAACACCCAGGGACAGATTGTAACTGTCATTAGTAGGCATGTAAGGACAAGTTTGCCTATTCCCTCCTGTCCTGAAAACGGACATCTTCCAGATGTTTCATTTCTCCAAAAAGGTAAATCTCTTCTTTCAATTTTATATGCATCCCATCAAATCGAGCCTAATACCAAATAAAGCTGTTTTTAAAAAGTACGTTTAAAATATCAAGGCACTAGCTATTTAACAAGTAATATCCTTATTATGTTAAATAAAGAGAAAGGGTACCAAGGCCATCGTTGGTGAAACGTGGGGTCCACAGCACATGTCTGGACATGTCACCCCGCTCTAGCTCTATGGAACTGAATATAGCAAGTGACAAGGGCGTCCCTCTCAGTGGAACCAGGGACAACCTAAGCCTAGCACGGCCTGAGGCAATGGGAAGGTCCCAGCCAGGCTCAGGCTCACTGTTGCCATGGTGACAGCAGAAGGAAAGGGGAGACTGTTCACGGATGCCTTGAATCTTTTTTTATTTTATTTTATGATTTTATTTATTTAGTTTTAGAGAGAGAGAAAGGCAAGGAGAAAGAGAGGGAGAGAAACATCAATGTGTGGTTGCCTCTCGCGCGCCCCCTACTGGGGACCTGGCTAACGCTCTATCCACTGAGCCACACCAGCTGGGGCAGATGCCTTAAATATTTTACAAAACCAGCCCCAGCGCCGTGCTCATTCCTCTCCCGCCTTCCACCACCTAGAGGCCCTGCACAGACCAGGTCAACTGTCCCGCACGAGCCTGTCTTGCGAATCGTTTCTCCAAAGTAGCGTTGATTCCTACGAGCACCTTTGAAGTAAGCAAATCCCTTCAATTTATAGAGCAATTCAAAAGAATCAATTCTTCAACGCGATGATTGATTCACGTGAGGTTCGGTGAGTGCCCACGCTATCACAGGAGTGGTGGTTGGCAAACAGGATATTTACAAGGTGCCAGGAAGTCCCTGCTGAGCGAAGTCGCCGGTGCCAGAGGACCGTATAGCTTCGCGATGGAGGATGCTGGCCGCCACCTGGGACGACCAGGTGTTCTGGGCCTCCTGATGAGACGGAGTGTGAAGCACACAGCATCGCTCATGAAGCGTGCTTGCCAAAACGTACCCTGAATCTAAAACAGTCGTGTCGAATACAGAGAGCAGATTGATGGACGTCAGGTGGGAGGGGCGTTTGGGGGATGGGACTGAGCGCCCCTAAAAAAGGTGAAGAGACTAAGAAGTACAAATTGACAGTTGCAAAATAGTCACAGGGACATAAAGCACAGCATAGGGAATACAGTCAATTACAGCGATAACTATATACGGTGCCAGGTGGGTCCGAGACTTGTAGGGCAGATCACTTTGTAAGGTATATAAATGTTTCATCACTATGCTTTGCAGTTGAAACTCATATAAGATTGAATGTCAACTGCCGTTAAAAATAAAAAATTAAAAAAGAATAAATAAAATTTAAAAATTATCTAGACCTAACTCTCCGTTCACAGGAAACGGGGGAGAAAGAGGCATGTGAAATATGCCAAGATGCAAAATAATTCACAAATCCAGAGTGGTGGACGCTGTACGAGACAACTAGTCCAGACTTTTCAAAAACAAAAATGAGCCCTGGCTGGTGTGGCTCAGTGGATTGAGTGCTAGCCTGAAAACCAAAGGGTCGCTGGTTCGATTCCCAGTCAGGGCACACATGCCTGGGTTGCAGGCCAGGTCCACAGCAGGGGGCATGTGAGAGGCAACCACTCATTGACATTTCTCTCACTCTCTTCTCCCTCCCTTCCCTTCTGTCTAAAAATAAATAAAAATAACATCTTTTTAAAAAATTAAAATGATAGAAAAAAAGCGTGGACTATTTCTGATGTAATGAGTAATTTTGAATTGAGCTGATTTGGGGAAAAAACACACTGTAAGACATTTTGCGAATAAGGAGTGAAATGCACTATTGTCTAGAAATGAGATAATGTTCAAGAATGGTCGTTTATTTCCTTAGCTATGATAATGGCACTGTAATCAGGTAGAAGAATGTTCTTATTCTTAGGAGATGTGTGCCAAAATAATTGGAGTTGGAGAGATATCATTCTCACATGCAAATGGCTTCTATGTACAAATGTCAAAGATACTAACAATCATTAAATCTGTTGGGAGCAAGGATTCAGCAAAGCACAGCCCATGGGCCAGGTCTGGTCAACTGCTTGCTTCTATTCATCATCTAAGAATGGATTTCACCTTTTCCAAAGGCTGAAAAAACTGGAGAGAAGAGTCATATTCTCTGGCATGTGAAAATTATATGAAATTCCAATTTCAATGTTCATAAATAAAGTTTTATTGGCACACAGCCGTGCTCACTCATTTACATATTTTCTGTGGCTGTTTTTGTCCTATGAGAGCAGAGCTGGGTAGCTGAGAGTGAGGCTGCAGAACTCACAAAGCTTGAAATATTTAATACCAGCCTTTTACAGAAAAAGAAATGTGCCAACACTTGACTTGGAATGTCTAGTGAGGTATATCTTTATTGAATAATTATTCTGCCTTTTCTGTACATTTGAAATTTTTCATAATAAAAAGTAACTTCACAAACAACATGCAAGGTTATCAAGGGATATATTTTTTCTTACTAATGCATTAAAAATAAAGAAATTCAAGTTCAGAGAACCTAGGTTAACTTATTTGCCCAACATCTTCTACAGGTAGTCATGAAATGTATATCAATAACCAATAATATACCAATATTAAATCCACATGGAAAGAAAAAGGAATTTGAATATCAAAGATGATTTTGAAAATGAAGACTGTATTTGGAAGACTCTCACTATCTGATTTAAAAACTTAAAAAAATAACTTACCAAAGGACTATATTAATCCAGAGCGTGGCCCTGGTGAAATGATAGACACAACGAACAAAGAAATATGGTGACAAAGCCCAGAAACAGATCCATCTATGAAAATAGGGTCAATGTCCACGCTTTTTGACAGAGGATAAAAAGTTAGAATTCTCAAAAAAAAAACAAAACCCTGTTCCTAGGACTATTAGACATTAATATGCAAAAACAAACAAACAAACAAACAACACCAAACTCACACTAACACCCTTCCCCCATACCTCACTACTTTGCATCTGATGCTAAAATTATGGACCACAGAACCGATTTGGGCTTAGGCGAAGATTTCTTAGATATAACATCAAAAGCATAAACCATTAAAAAATTAATAATTCAGAGAACACCACAATTTTTAAAGTTCTGCTCAACAACACTGCTGAGAGAATAAAAATACAAACCATCAGCTGGGAGATGCTATTCACAAAACACGTATGACAAAACCTTATATGTAGAATATATAAAGAACTGAACGCAGTAAAATAAATAAAAATAAAATCTTACACGCAGTAAAATTTTATTTTTAAAAGTAAAATCTTACTTCCTCACGCAGTAAGAAAGCCAACAACCCAATAAAAAAAATGAGCAAAGGATCTGAACAGCCACTTCACCAAAAAAATATATATATATATCTACATGTAGACATAAATATAAATGCTATGTTAAGTACATGCAAAAATGTGCAATACCGTTAATCACGAGGGAAATGCAAATTAAATCACATTGAAATACCACTACTTCATACCTAATAAAAATGCCATAAAAATATATACACATACATACATAAATACATACATAAATACATACATAAACTAGCTTGTGGATAGGAGAGAAATTGGTGCAATATTGTTTTTGGAGAACAATTTCATGGAAGCTATTCAAAATGTAATGAATGCAGTCTTGGATGCAATAATTCTCTTGTGAGAATTCATTCATTTCCATACATCTAAGCAAAGATGTTCAAGAGAGTCTGCTTAGCCCATATATATGCATGAGCGTTTTATCGCCAGTACATTTTGAAAAGCCTCCAGAAGCGATTAACTGCAAACCTAGCTAAAGATGTCGAAAGTAGGGCTGGAAAAGGAAACATTTCCTTTTTAATTTATACTCTCATGGAATGTGTGATTTCTTTCAAGTGTGTGCCGTATGTTTGTATTTCTCCTATAATTAAAGACCGAAACAACTGAGGTGCGGGCAAATTAATATGCAGCGAGGCGGGATGGATGGGCTGTTGGCATTTGGCAAATGTGAGGGTTCTAAGTTCCAAGTGGAGACGCACTTCGGAGAGCTGCGTCCAGCAAGTGGCGGCGTACCATCTGGTTTGGGCTCCCCATCCCATGTGCCGCGGCGCCTAAAATAGTGTCTCTGTCTAATCAGTGTAATTTCATCCCCTAAAGCTGTGTTCTTCCTGTCACCGTGCCGCTGCAGCGGCCCCCTCCCCCGGGTCCTGAAGACTAATACCCCATGTGCTTCTGCACAATGGGTATTAGTGTCATACTTTATGACCCGCTCTTTTTTCAGCTGCTTATAACTTTTTGAAGAGAAAAACAAAACCGGCAGCATCTTTTCCTTTTTTTTTTAAGATTTTGTTTATTTATTTTTAGAGAGAGAAGGGAGGAAGAGAGGGAAACATCAATGTGTGGTTGCCTCTCTCACGCCCCCTACCAGGGACCTTATGCCACGACCAGGAATCGAACTGGCAACCCCCTGGTTCGCAGTCCGGGGCTCAATCCACTGAGCCACACCAGCCTGAGCTGCTGTATCTTTTCTGTCCCGTGTTTGTTTGGATCAGGTGCCCACTGACATGTGCTCAGGTGAGAGAACGATGTTATCCAATCCCTCATCCGGATCCCACAGTGTGCAGACAGCACCCCACTTCCAGGTCTCCCCAACTGTTGCCTGGACTATTGCAATAGACTTAAAGGCACAGAGACACAGACAATAGTGTGATGATAGCCGGAGGGAAGGAGGGGGATAAGATTAGGTGGAGGTGGGCACAGGGCAGGGGGAACGGGGCTGGAGCGAGACTTCGCTTGAGGCAATAGGAGCACATAATAGACTGCAGATGATGTTTTATTGAGTTGTACACTTGAGTCTTGTACCCCGATACATTCAATTAAAAAAAAAAAAAAAACCTCGTCTCTGAAACTCCAACACACGCCTCAGACCATCCATCCAAATGGCAGCCAAAGTGAGCATTATTATAGTCACGGAATTCCTCCCCACTTCTGCGAGACAGGCCTTAGCTCCTTAGGGTGACTCCAACCTCCTCACTCCTCACACAAGCCCCGTAACACCTGCCCCAGTCTGCACAACTCCCCAGCCACAACCTGCCTTCCGCCTGAAGGCAAGGGGCGCCCTCCCTCTCCTTCCCCTCTATTGCCCCCATTCTAGCTCCCGCTGCTCGCTGCTCATCACCAGATTCCTTTCCTGACCTGTCTGAGCTCAGAGGCCCTCCTAGTGGGTTATTGATCACCCTGTGCTTTCATGTATCTTGCACTAACCAAGGTTTGCTTGCATCATCCAATTATACGCCTGACCTCCCGAGTAATGTTTGAGCTCCATGGCGGGTGCCCCCTGTGATTCATCTTTCTGTCTGCTCTGCGTAGCACCACGTCTGGAATAAAGTCAATACTCTCAAAATGCTTGCTTAATTGAATAAGGGGACCACCCCTGATGCTGGCAAAAACACTTCTTCTTCTTCTTTTTAAGATTTTATTTATTTTTAGAGAGGGGAAGGGAGGGAGAGAAACATCAATGTGTGGTTGCCTCGCACACGCGCCCCCTACTGGGGATCTGGCCCACAACCCAGACATGTGCCCCGACTGAGAATGGAACCAACAACCCTTAGGGTTCACAGGCTGGTGCTCAACCCACTGAGCCACACCAGCCAGGGCTAGAAAAAACACTTCTTGATGTAATTGTTAAGTTGCCTGGAAGTCATTATGCCGATGGTTATCTGAATCATATTTCCATCAATAGAAATGCAGGTAGCCATGGATCAACTGATTTTTAATTGCATACATTTCACATTTTCAAGCAAGGAGGAAACATAAACCAGTTGGACCTGGGACCACAGTGTTTCCTTTACCAGAAGATGACCCCTTGGGTGCGTCTGAAGTCACTGTCATTTATCTGTTTTGGGGGGGAGTTGTCGTACAAACTATTCTGGGCTTTACTCACCTTCTCACTGGAACTTCTGCTTTTACTTTTCATCCTTTATTGGTGCCTTTTTAATTGAATTTATTAGAGTGGCATTGGTTAATAAAACTATACAGGTTTTCAGGGGTACAATTCTATAACACATCATCTGTATATTGTATTGTGTGCTCACCACCCCAAGTCAAGCCTCCGTCCATCACCACTTATCCCCCCATAACCTCCTCCACTGCCCCTACCCCACCCTGGCCAGCTTTCAGCCTGCTCTCCTATGAGACGGTTTCTATGTTGCTTGTTAGTTCATTTTGTTCACAAGATTCCACATAGGAGTGAAATCAGACGGTACTTGTCTTTCTCTTACTGGCTCATTTATCTCATTTAACGAGAATGTTCCGCAGAGCTAAGAAACAGCAGGGGAGCAGAGGTCGAGGGTCGTTTCCTTGACTCACTGAGTATCCTGTACACTCAGGGACCTTATTTATCATGAAGGATGTCTGGTCTTTTTTAAACAAAGAGGTGCCTCAATTAAAACCCTCTTTGTATCACGGGACTTCCTCCATAACAATCTATGAAAACTCATCTGTAAAACAATCTGTGTATTATGGTTCCAGTATCTGAATTTAAAAACAATATTTCCAGCCCTGGCCGGGTGCTCAGTTGGTTGGAGCATCACCCCATACACCAAAAGGTTGAGCGATCCACCCCCAGTCGGGGCGGGAATGGCAACCAATTGATGTTTCTCTCCCTCTCTCTCTCTTTCTCTCCCTTCCTCTCCCTCTTTAAAATCAAGAAGCATAACCTCAGATGAGGATTTTAAAAAAGCAATATTTCCAGAGATTCCAAGCCTTTGGGTGTCCCAGCCCATGTTTGTTTTCATTCAGGGCAGCGCCTGGTAGTGGCAGCTGGTGCCCCCTACCATCCTGCCAGGGTTTGTCATCAGCAATGCGGACATTTGCAATGTCTCTTCTGCTTCTCGCCACAGCTTTGGTCTGATGGCCACAGGAGCCTGGTGAAGGAGGTATTAAGGGGCCCCTCTCAACGATGGGGTGGGGAGGCCCCGGGACCTCAGTCACGGGCTGTCCTGCTTCCTGTCATTGCTGTGATGCTGTGTCTGCATACAGATGTCTCAGCGGTGGCTGTCCTCTCTCCAACACGGCTGTGAGAGAAACATCTCCACACCTTGCTGCTCAAACACCGCCCTTGACCCCAAACACCGCCCTTGACCAAAGAGGTAAGTCTGGTCATTAAAACCTTCTGACCTTGTGTCAAAAGATCCACACGGCCTTCAGGGAAACGGATTTTTTAAACATGAAAAAAGGAAAAAAGGATTGGAGATTGTAGCTGTCAGAAAACTCAGCAAGTGGAGTGTGACACTGGGAGGCCTTCCGCCCCTCGTCCCCCCACAGCTCAACAGATTTCAGGGGGCGGTTGTGTTGAATGACGTGCCCCCACCTTGTCCAGCCACAACCAGGAAAAGGGTGCCCTGAGTCAGGGGTTGCACGCGGGAAGGAGAGGGGCTTAGGGGTGGGAGGCACGTCGAGGAAACCACCAGGCTTGAGAAGCTGGGAGCAGATCCGGCAGCTGCCACTTAGTTCACCCCACACAGGGTTTCAAAAGTGACCTAAACTTATGATAAAACTCAGGACGTGTGGGCCGCCCGGCCTTGACCCTTGTCACCCCTTGGATCCACAGACCACCAGAGTCTGCTGGTGGGGGTCCCCTTCCCTGCTCACTGCTCCTCACGCGTCCTTCCCACAGCTGCAGGCCAGGCCCCAGGGGACCACCCTTCGGTGGAGGGTGTGAGCAAGGCCGGGCCCCCTGCTAGACCCTCTGGCAGGCTCTCAAGGTCAAGTGAAGGAGAATGTAAGGTAGTCATGCTTCCAAGATGTGGACACATGACAATAAGGTGATCTTTAAAAAAGAAAGAAAGAGAAAGAAAGAAAGAAAGAAAGAAAGAAAGAAAGAAAGAAAGAAAGAAAGAAAGAAAGAAAGAAAGAAAGAAAGAAAGAAAGAAAGAAAGAAAAAGAAAATCAGTCCTGGTTGGCTCGGCGGCTCAGAGGAGCATCCCGAACACCGAAAGGTCTCAGTTAGATTCTGGGTCAGGGTACCTACCTAGGTTTCGGGTTCCACCCGCTCCAGGCGTTTCTCTCCTTTCCTCTCTCTCTAAAACCAATGAAAAATGACCTCCTCTGGCGAAGAAATAAATGCATACATACATAAATATGGAAGAGCTATAACAGCAAGGCACTGTAGACGTTTGTAAGTGACAGAATCAGCCCAAGAACAACTACTAAAAAGGAGAATAATTAAGAGGCCAGTAATAACAGAATCCCCAGCCAGGGCACTTTGGACCGTCTTAGGAGCCTGAACACCACTCCCGCCCCCTCCCCAGAAAGCTTCCTTGTGTGAGAATTAGCTTGGCCACGCCTTCGTGACACTGTGATGTCATGAGTCTCAAGGTCCAAACCAAGTTTAGGGTGGAGGCCCAACCTGTCTCTACAGGGTGACCTCCAACACCCATGGAAAAAATTAAGTACTGAAAATGAAGACAAATAGTGATATTTGATACAAAAAAAATGAAGAGAGTTGTTACCGTGCGTGTATTCCTCTACAGGAAATACTAAAGAGAATTCTTCACATGAAAGGAAATGCCCCCAGACACATGAGCAGATTGAAAAAGGAATGAAAAGCAATAAATATTTGGGTAAATTTAAGTGCATACTGACTGTCGAAAATAACAAGAGCTTATAAAATTTAAGTGTATATCTTAATATTTTATATACATATAAGTGCATAGAATTTAAAATTACATATGCAGTGTGTTCAGAAAAATAGTATTAAAGGATTGTAATGTTTTTGCATTCTTTGAAGGGAAAGAAAATTATCAATTAATTATTGATTGATGTCAGACATAAAACCTAAGAAAACAAAAAATGAAGATAAATCACTCTAAAAGGAGGCAAGAAAGAAAAAAATGAATTTATAAGAACCAGAAAAATACTACACACGTAATAAACTGGTGATCTAAAGGCCAATGTGTTTTTAAAGTAACCAGATACTTTCATCAAACATCAAAGATTTTCGGACTAGAAAAGATGAAAAAACTATGTATTAATTGCAAGAGATTTTATCTAAGATGTAAAAATACAGGACGATTGAGTGGAAAGACAGAGCACCTGAGGTCTAATTTTATATCAGGAAGATTGATCAATAAATATACACTTAAAGGCAGTTTATAATACAGTTCTAAATGATTGAAGAAAATATTAACAGAATTACAAGAAGAATCACCAAATCTACAACAGTGGAGAGTCTAACAAGTCACTCTTATGGCTTATTAAGTGGTGATTTAAACAATTACACCAGATACAACCCTGGCTGGTGTGGCTCAGTAGATTGAGCATGGGCCTGGGAACCAAAGAGTCCTGGGTTCTATTCCCAGTCAGGGCACATGCCTAGGTTGCCAGCCAGGTCCCGGGGGGGGGGGGGGGGGGGGGCGAGAAAGGCAACCACACGTCGATGTTTCCCTCCCTCTCTTTCTCTCTACCATCTCCTCTCTCTAAAAATAAATAAATAAAAACTTTAAAAAAAGAGATAATCATAAAGATAATTATAATTTTAAAATGAACACATCAAGAAGATACTATAAATAGCATAGGAGGGAATTACAGTACTATGACCAATGCATTTCAAAATTTAGACCAAATGGGTAAACAACAGAAAAATACAACCAACAATAGAAAATGTGAAAGCTTGTAATTATTAGAGAAATTGAAACTGTAATTATAAATCTTCCAACAAAGAAAACTCCAGGTCCAGATGGTTTTACCAGTTAATTCTGTCACCCATTTAAGGAATGAAATCACCAATCTTGTTTCATGGACTAGAAAATAATAGATTAAGCACTCCACAACCTACTTTATATAAAGTTAGCATAACTTTGGTCAAGATCTGACAAGGAAAAAAAAGAAAACTAGTAGAAAGGAAAATTATAGGTCCAACTCTCTTATGAATTCAGCTGCAAAAATCATAAACAAAACCAGAGCCGCCCTGGCCGGAGTGGCCCAGTTGGTTGGAGCATCAGCCCACAGACCGAGAGGGTACAGGTTTGATCCCCGTGGGGGCACAGACGGAAGGCAACCAGTAGATGTTTCTCTCTTGCATCAATCTATCTTTCTCTCTCTCTTTCTCTTCCTTCCCTTTCTCTCTCTTTCTCTCTAACAGCAATGAAAAAAAATACAGCAGAAAAAATCTGGCACTATATAAAAAAATAATCCCTCACTACCAACGTCATCAATTTCGAGAGTGCTAGATTGGTTTAAAACAAGTGATTGATTTAAAAATCAATCGTGCAGCTTTCACATTTACATGATATGAATTTTACAGTTACATTAACAGAATGAAATGAAAGTCTTATATGATCATCTCAATAAATGCAGCAAAACATATCATACAATCCAAAACTCGTGACTGTAAAATCTCTTAGCCAACTAGGAGTAGAGAGAAACTCCCTCATTCTGGAGGGAACATTGCTCATTTACTTCATTTGAGGTCCAGACGGGACAGGGCAAGTGCCCACTGCCTTTCAACACGAGTGGCGTGCGCTGCCTGCACCATAGGTCGAAGGGAAGGAATGAACATTGGAAAGGCAAGAAAAGAACAAATCAGACAGCCATCTTATCTCCTTTGCAAGTTACGATATGTGTAGAAAATTCAAAGAAATGTGCGAATAAATGACTAATTAACAAATGAGTTCAGCCCCGCCTGGTGTAGCTCAGTGGATTGAACACGGGTTGTGAACCAAAGGGTTGAGAGTTCGATTCCCAATCAGGGCACATGCCTGGGTTGCAGGCCAGGTCCCCCATGAAGGCCATGTGAGAGGCAACCACACATTGATGTTTCTCTCCCTCTCTTTCTCCCTCCCTTCCCCTCTCTCTAACAATAAATAAAATTAAAAAAAAAACAAGCGAGCTCAGCAAGCTTGCCAATCTAAGGTGAAGAGACAAAAGATCAACTAGAATTCAATATGCAACCAACATACCACTAAAACCTAAAATATTGTACTACAATGTAATTTATAGTGATCACAAATATCCTAAAACCTAGGAATAGATCGAGCAAGGGATGTGAAAGATCTCTACACAGAAAGTATGAAATATTGTTTAATAAAATTAGAAAAGATCTAACTAATGGAGGCATACGCCCCAAGAGTAGATTGGTGTACTCAATATTGTAAAGACATAAATTCTCCCCATATTGATCTATAAAGTCAATTTTACCCTAATCAAATATTCATAAGTTCTTGGGTGGAAGGGATTTGACAAAATTTATATCGAAATTAAAAAAAACACACACACACGGAGAGCCAAGATTGGCCAAAACACCATTAAAGAAGGACAAGTTAAAAAATGGAGTTCCATGAATATAAAAACTTATAATAAGTGTACAGTAATTAAAACAGTATTGTTGACATAAGAATTATGAAGAGACAGATACTGAATTTTGGCAGCAAAATAATAAAGAAAAATATTATTTTCAATAAATGTGCTAGGTCAACTAGACATCGATATGAAAAAAAATTTTTGATCTCAAGTGATGCCTTGTACGGAGTCCCCCCAAATTTCTATGTTAAGATCCTAACCTTGGGTACCTCAGAATGGGACTGTAGCTGGAGATGCGGTCTTTAAGAAGGTGATTAGGTGAAAATGAGGACCATACGGTGGGTTCGAGTCCAACATCCTGGATCCTTATAAAAGGAAGACATTTAGGCAGACACACTTAGAGAGAAGACTCTGGAAAGTCAGCAGGAGTGTGGCTACCTGTAAGCCTAGCAGGGAGGCCTCTGAAGACACCAGTCTTCCCAGCACCTTGACCTTGGACTTCCAGAACCGTGAGACTAAACACATCCATTGCCTAAGTTGCCCAGTGCTTTGTGACGGCCGCCCTAGCAAACTAACACACCGGAACCTACAGCACTACCAGAAATTAATTTGGGGTGGACTGTAGATCTAAAAAACAAAACCATATTGCTTCTGGAGATATTAAGGATGATATCATTCTGACACAGGGGTATTAAATGTCATTTGAAATCACCAAAAGCATTACCCATAAAGGAAAACATTAATAAGTTGGATTTTATTAAAATAAGATATTGTTTTATTGTATAGTGTCTTGTTTCTTTCACTCAATAATTAAGCTTGTGATGTTTACTCATGCTGTGTGTTCCTATATTTCATTCGTTTTTGTTGCTGTATGATTTTCTTTCTTTTAAAAAATATCTATGGTATAAAGTATTTTTAGACAGAGGGGAACGGAGGGAGAAAGAGAGGGAGGGAAACATCAATGTGCAGTTGCCTCTTGAGCGCCCCCTACTGGGGGCCCGACTTGACTCGCAACCCAGGCATGTGCCCTGAGGGGGAATCAAACCAGAGACCCTTTGATTCACAGGCCAGCACTCAATCCACTGAGCTACATCAGCTAGGGCAACACTCAGGAATTCTTGCTCATAACAAAGATATTATTTAAATTCTAGGCCTCGTTAAATCATCTGATGGTGAAGGATTGCAAGGGATTTGGAGAAATCAGTAAGATTGATTACTGTTAAAGTCTCAGAAATTCTCACCACATCACCAAACTTCTTAGAATACCTGTCCTATGAGAGAGAGACTTCCACTCGCCACTGACCCTTTGGGACGGTCCACAGATTTGACTCAATGAATTCACAGCCTTCCTATTTCCAGGTCAATTTTCCACTTGAAAATGCTCTGTAAGTTAAGATCTCACTTAGCTTCAAAAGGGTCCCTAAAAATAACTTCACACATTTATTATAGACTTCCTTTTCAAGAAAGTGTTAAAAACTCATTCTCAGAGAACCTTTAACAATTCCTTACCATTTTCTCAATGTTAAAAGAACTTAAATGTAAATCACAAGTATAATACCCTTAATTCTTTTTTTAAATATTTTATTTATTTTATTTATTTCCAGAGAGAGAGGAAGGGAGGGAGAAAGAGAGGGAGAGAAATATCAATGTGTGGTTGCCTTTCACATGGCCTCCACTGGGGCCTGGCCTGCAACCCAGGCATGTGCCCTGACTGGGAATCGAACCAGTGACCCTTTATTCACAGTCCGGCGCTCAGTCCACTGAGGCACACCAGCCAGAGCAGTACCCATAATTCTTTTTTTAGGATAAATCATGTCATGATATTTATCTATGTGAAATAGGCCTTTTTTATGCTCTAGTTAATATGGGTTTCCTCAGTAGTACTGCCTTTTTTTCATTCCCTTAGTTCAACAGCAGCAGCTAAGCATGGACACACATTTACTGCTGCAGGTACACTTGAGGTTAAAGCTCCATGTTCGGCCAGGCCACATGCACTTTGCTTTTGCATTGTGTTACGTGACACGCACTACACAGGACCTGCAGAGCGCGTGGATGTTTGACTCGCGGTCGTGGAGGCTGCCTGGCCTCGCATGTGGTCTTGGCGCCGCTAACCTCATTCACGAAACAGTGAATATCGTAGATTCCAATGAATATGGGAGGTGTGTGTGCATATCTAACGGCCCTGTTGTTTTCTAATGATAAAATCCAGCTAATTGGTATCCCAGGGGCGGACCACAAGCCCAGTCAGCGAAGGGAAATCAATTAATGTTTTCTCAGAAGCAGATGAGATCCCTCAGAGACTTGGGGAAGACCTGCCCTTCGGGGCATGGAGCAAATGACTTGCTTTTAGAAATCTGGAAAAAGATTTCACGAGCTTTCTTCCGTCACCGACCTGGCGAACTCACATTCACATCTGCATACTTGGAAGAGCCTGGGCATGTAGGAAATCCCACCCGCTTCCCAGCAAACATCCCCAGGGACGCTTCTCTGGCCAAGACTGGTCCCCAGCCACCTTTTCTTTCCCGCCACAAGGCACGATTTAACTTGCTTTTCTCTCCTCTGCACTTGCCACTCCTCGTTCTGTACCTGGGGATGGTTCCCTCCTCAAAGACTGGGGCTCCACTGGGATATAATCTTCCTGTTCGTGCTTTCTTTTCCTCCAAAAACAAGTACATTTTTATTTTTATTGACTTTCAGAGAGAAGAAAACATCAGTTTGTTGTTCCATTCATTTATGTATTCATTGGTTGACTCTTGTATGTGTCCTGACTGGGGATTGAACCCACAATCTTGGTGTGTTGGGATGACATTCTAACCAACTGAGCTACCCAGTCAGGGCAAGCATGTTGTCATTTGAACCATGGAATGCTAAGCCCCGAAGTGAATCAAGAAAATAAAAATAAAATCAGAAAATAAACTTTTGAAAAGTTAGAAAGGAGTTTCAAATGTGCAGAACCCTTACACCTTCCATCTCCAAACTATAGGTCATGAGAGTCCTGACTCTTTTCTGAGGCTGGAACTGAATTTCCTTTCTCCCCTGCTTCTCCTGCCGAGTTTCCCTCCTAGGCTCTGATTTTCCTTTCTGCTATGTTCCAGCGATGGGGCAAGAAACAAAGGCGAAGTATTAAAAGATGTTTGTTGTGGTTATATGTTTAAAATGGAGTTAAGTCAGCCCTGGCTGGATAGCCCAGTTGGTTAGAGCATTGTCCCGATATGTCAACATTGCAGGTTCGAATCCCAGCCAGGGCACATACAAGAAGCAACCAGTGAATGCATCAATAAGTGGAAAAACAAATTGATGTTTCTCCCTCTCTCTCTTTCTCTCTCTCAAAGCAATGGCAAATGTCCTCAGGTGAGGATAAAAAGGAATTTTGAGAGAATTGCTTACCTCTCAAACATTATCTCTCCGCTGGCTTTTTGCTCTTCCCTTCCGGAGCTCATATTAAATGTATGTTCAAAATGAACGAACATATCATTCATATTCTGTTGCATACATTCTATCTTGTTTCTCTGAGCTGCGTACTTTAAATGTTTCTTTCATTCAGTAATTCTTAAGCTGTGTCTGACATGCTGTTTCATACACTGAGTATTAATTCTCTATTTCTAGAAGTTCTCTTAGTTTAAAATCTACCAATCTGTTCATAGTATTTTGTTCTTTTATGTTTTTTGACTTCATCTGGTATGGCTTTATTCATTTTAAGAATATTGTAGAGCCCTAGCTGGTGTGGCTCCATGGACTAAGCACAGGCCTGTGAACCAAAGGGGTTGCCAGTTCGATTCCCAGTCAGGGCACATGCCTGGGTTGTGGACCAGGTCTCCAGTGGGGGACATGGGAGAGGCAACCACACACTGATGTTTCTCTCCCTCTCTTTAAAAAAGAAAACAAAAGAATATTGGGTAGTATTTAGTTGACGGTTTCAACACCTGCCAGTTTTGAGGGTGTAATCCCACCGGTTTTTGCTTCCATTGAGCTTCCCTCATAGTGAGTTACTCCCCCCGGTGCATTATGATGACAGATCAAGAGTTCATCATCATTGTGCTTTACCTACAGGAATCACGTGACAGCGTGTCCCTCCAAACACAGCCTGCTGTGTTTGCTCCCAAAATCCCACGAAAATGTGCCTTCAAACCATTTTGTATGTTAGTCTTGCCGCTTGGGAATTCCTGGGCGACTCCAGTGACATAAATTTGCAGCCCAAATCCGTGTCAGCTGCAGACAGAACGTTGTGAATTCTAAGACAGGCATTTTCTCCATTCAGAGCTGATAGGAATTCAGACAGGTTTTGTTGAGGGCGGAGGTCTCCTGTTTCTAGTTTGCTGTGTGAACCTCAGTTTCACAGAAGCACTTGCCCCCGGGACAGAAGAAGCTCCTCCTCCCCTCACTCAGCTGAAGCGTAGAAGCCAAAACTGGGGAACTACAAACAGCAGCGACTTGGCCCAAGCCTCGGTCACAGCTCACACGCCCTGTCTGTCCTTTTCTCCTTCTTCTCAGTCCCCTGTAAAGTTCCCTCACGTTTTCGCCTTTTCCTAAAAGAAAACCATGCCACTTAAAGGATGTTTGTTAGGCTTTCTTCAGCATCCTACATGTTGGGGAAGACAGGGTTTTCCGGATATATATTTTGCATTTTTATCAGAAGAGGAACTCTTCGGTCTTTGCTATTATTCGCTTGTATTTGCTCTGTTTTTTTTTTTTTAACTAATAGGTTTTTAAATTTTTTTTTACTGATTTCCAGAGGGAGACATTGATGGGGGAGAGAAACATTGATCAGTTGCCTCCCGTACACACCCCAAGCTGGGCTCGAACCTGCAACCTAGTTATGTGCCGTGACTGGGAATCGAACCCATGACCCTTTCATGCACAGGACAACTCTCCAACCACCTGAGCCACACTGGCCAGCGCCATACTTGCTTTGGAAGTGATCTAAAGCTTCAGTGTCCGCATGATCTCTTTAGAGATAACAGGCCTTGAGCTAAATCCAGTCCCTCATACTCCCTCATTGATTGTTCTTATCCTTCCTCACCCCCAATTACCTCCGTCAAGAATCAAAATAACAAGCCCTATCTTTGCCATCCAGTTCAGTTGCAGAGGAAAATATTTGAACCATCTACAGCAGTCAGGAATTCCGTGCAGAGAGCTAGATGCTTACACAGTGCTGGCAGAGCCCGAGAAGCTGGCTGTAGATTCGGTGTCTGGGATCGACGCCCAGAACCGGAGATCTGGCCTTCAGCAGCGTGGTGCTGGCTGTGACAACGGATCAGCAGGCTGCTGCCCCAGCAGGTTCACATAAGCAAAACACAAGCCCCTGTGGACACCTCAGCCGTGCCTGTGGACACCCACTGGTGACAAGCCCAGTCGCTGAGCCAGAAGGGCAGCGCGCACACCACGTCTGCCTTCCGCATCTATGTAGGGACATCTGATCGGAATAATGCTACTAAGTCCCAGCCTCTGTAGGACAGGATGCTGAGAGAGTTGATTCCTGTGTCCACCCCAGACTGAGTGGGGAACCGTGAAATAATGTCTGTGGAGTCCGTGGCGCAGGGCCTGGCATGTGACAAATGCCTTCTTAGCTCCCAGGGCCCCAAAGTGCTTCAAGGTCATTCCTTGCCCAGGAGTCAGAATTCATGCCACCTCCCAGGTTCCTCAGACTTGGGCATGTGGGGCTTGGACACATGCGGCTCACCCTCATGGGCGGGCGTTCATTTCATCAAGGCCCGATTGCTTTTCTGAAAATAGACTTCGGTGGTGATTCAGACATGGAAAGGTTCTCCGGCACGAAGTAGTTTTATTACTCGGCCGGTCAGGTGGGAATTCATGCAGCAGCTCCAGCAAACACAGCGTCAGCACTAAAGGCTGCCCCTGTGTGCAAATATGCAAAGCCTCACTGTTCCAGGTGGTGGCCACGCACAGCAATGCAGAGGACAGCAGCATGTCACCTGCGTTACTAGGGCCCAGACCCCCAACACTGCTGTGGTCATCCACATCCAGGACTGGAGTCATTTCTCATTCCTGTTGGTATGAAATGTTGCTCCAGCTCCAGCTGGTGTGGCTCAGTGGATTGAGCACCGGCCTGCGAACCAAATGCTCGCCGGTTCGATTCCCAGTCAGGGCACATGCCTGGGTTGCAGGCCAGGTCCCCAGTAGGGGGCACGTGAGAGACAAGCACACATGGACGTTTCTCCTTCTCCCTCCCTTCCTCTCTCTAAAGATAAATCCTTTTAAAAAAGGGAAAAATGTCGCCTTAAATACCTCACTCCCCCAACCTATTGTTCAACCTATTGTTCATCCTGTACAATGTGAAATTCTGCACAAGAGGAAAACGAGCCTCCAACACTCCACTTGAAGACATTTGATGCAAAAGAAATAAATTAAAATGATATGACATTTAAAATAGCATAGAATGAAACTTCCTCACGTACTCTTCTTCTGACACAGTGAAGTGCATATTAGCAAATTATGAGTAAGTAGGCTAGTTAGACAATTATGCATATTATGAAATTGTACTCTGCCTGTCTTGATGGAGGAGAATGTTAAGTGGACAGGAGGGACAAAGAGAAGAAGAGGCTTCTCCACTGTGTGACTCAGTGTGGCCTCGCTGGTCTCAGCTGTCACCCACATCGACAGCCGTCCAGTCGAAGCTGTCACAGTGAGTCTCCTGGTCGACATTTCCATGTCCCTCTCCCATAATTCCCATGGTGACTCCTGAGGCAGGTACAGTCTCCTCACCCAACAAGTTTATTCTTAATCTCACTGGAGCGTATGTCCATTGATTTTAGAGAGAGGGGAATGGAGAGAGAGAGGGAGAGAGAAAGAAACACTGATATGGGAGAGAAACTCTGATCTATTGCTTCCTGTATACGCCCCAGCTGGGGATCAAACCCACAACCTAGGTACGTGCCCTGACTGGGAATCGAACCCCAACACTATTTTTTGGTGTATGGGCTGACGCTCCAACCTACTGGCCATCTGACCAGGGCTCACTGGACAATTTAATCTATTCCTGGAGAAAACTCTAAGTCTGGGCGTATTAAGGTGGAACTTGTCTCCTATGGTGTCATAGCATAAGTGACAGGTCTCATCCCACAAATCAATTCCATCCTTACAAAACTTTCAGAAATGATTGCAGAAAAAAGAACGACAATGATTAGTCATAGACGTATGTTTTGCAAAGATGGATAAAGGCTTTGTAGCCAGAAAGATTCAACATATGTGGCAATCTCATCTTGTCGCGGGGCAGGGGTTCCCTCAGGCCGACTGGAGCTTCTTCTAATAACCCTGGTGAAACTTGGTATCCCCTCTCCTTGGTGACTCTCCGATATTCGGCCTCCATTCAAAATCGGGAGCACCGTCATGAATCTTCTCTTCACCAGCTACAAGTATTCCGTGCCTCCAAAGTCACAGAGCAAATGGCAAACGCCCCGCCAGAGATTTTTGCATCCAGCTCCTTTCTAAGTTACTTGAGGCAGAACACACGCGCATTCTTGCAGCGTGGCCGGAAGTTCCAGCTGCAGCTGGTGCACGGGTAGAGCTCGCTTGTCAAGGGCCGAGTGGGTCAGAATCCCCCGTGACCAGGCTGCCCTGCGCTCATCTGACGTCATCAGCACACGTGTCCCTCGGAGCGGGATTTCAACTCTTAACTATAAAAATTCACTTTACGTTTTCCTCAAAGAGGAAATGTTCTAATGATAATAATATATTTTTCTTGAACAATGAAAAAAGCAGACTTGAATAGACTCGTGGCCAAAGAAGATATACAGATAGCCAAAAAGCACGTGAAAAGATGCTGACCATAGTGAATCATTAGGTAAATGCAAATCAAAACCACAATGAGCCTTGACAGGCGTGGCTCAGCTGGTTGAACATCAACCCACAAGAGAAAGGTTGCAGGTTCAATTCCCAGTCGGGGCACATGCCTGCGTTGTGGGCCAGGTCCTCAGTAGGGAGGTTGAGAGAGGCAACCACACATTGACTGATGTTTCTCCCCCTTTCTTTCTCCCTCCCTTCCCCTCTCTCTAAATAAATAAATAAAGAAGTCTTTTTTAAAAAAACTGCAATGAGATTAACCTGGCTGGGTAGTGCAATTGGTTAGAGCATTGCCCGATTCGCCAAGGTTGTAGGTTCGATCCCTGGTCAGGACACATAGGCAACTAAGGAATATATGAATAAGGGGAACAACAGATCTTTCTACCTCTGTCTCCTTCCCCTTCCTATCTCTCTCAAGTCAACAAACTAAAAATAAAATAGAAAAGAGTTTCCCCTTTGAAGTCAGTGAACCCCCTGACTATTCCCAACATGGAGGTGTAGTTAATGTCAACACATTAAAACAACTTCCTCAGGGGTTCTGTCGAAACTAACAAACGTAGACTCTGGAAGAGCTCAGATTGTCAAAAGTGTTGGGGCGAGTGCCCCACGTGTGCTGTGGGAACCTCGTGGGTGGGGAGGAAGTGTCTGCGGAAAGCTTTGCTTGCCTTCTGTGGGTCAAGTTAGTGGGACTACGCCGTGGAACTGGAGAAGGAGTGGGCAAGGTGCAACCTTTTGGAAGTCTTTAATTGCAGGCCAGCTTCTGAGTAATGACAGCCTGCCACCCTACCGTTGCCGGGGTATTTTTAACCAGGAGTTTATTTTTACCACCTTGGTTGTAGCCATTTAAGTGGGAGAAAGTCATCTTCTGTGTCCTCTTAGGATTTTCTGTGATGTGCTCTGGAGAAAATAGCTCCCATGACTTTCACACGTGTGATGGCCACGCTCAGGAAGGACCCCAGGCTGTGGCAGGCACCGTGGGTACTCCTTCAGGGAGGAGCCCGGGGTCCGCCATGCACTTCGCTGCACAGCCCTGCGGATGGGGGAAGTCTGCTGTAGACACGTTTCTCCCTCACAGAGTTACTAGACACTCGCCTTAGTTTAGCTACATGGAAACCTTGTTATTAATACTTCTGTAGTGGCCCTGGCCAGGTGGCTCAGGTGGTTGGAGCATCCTCCCAGTACACCAAAAGGTTGTGGGTTCAATTCCCAGTCAGGGCACAAGCCTAGGTTGTGGGTTTGATGCCCAGTTAGGGCATGTACCAGAAGCAACCAGTTGATGTCTCTCTGTCTCTCTCTCTAAAATCAAAAAATATATCCTCAGGTGATTATTTTAAAAAATTGTATCCTTTATTTGATTTAGAATTTTTAATTAATAATAGTTATTGAGCCCCTATCTGTGTCTACCATTTTGTCAAACACTGAGATTCAAAAATGGAAAAACGATTCTGGGCTCCCATCTTCAAAGAGGTGCATCCCCTTATTTCATTGGGCGCTGTCTCCCTCCATCAGAAGCGGTGTGGCTCTGCAAGTGAAGACACTCCTATACAGAGGGACATCGCATGTCATCGTGGCTGAGATGGCAACTGCTTAACTGAAGTGGCAGGAAGGCACCCTGGCAAACAGCATGCCCCATGTCCTTGAGCTGTGGTCTCTGTCACATCCAGAATGCCCTCCCCTTCTTCATCACCTTGAACATGGCTGTGACCCAGCCTGTCCCACCTCTAGCACCGTCAGCATCCTGAAGGCCTATAGCCTCTCTGCTCCCAGCTTCTGGGCCCCTCGGTTCCCTACAACCCCAGCCAGCACTCTGCTTTCTAAATCCCGCTTCCTTCACCTTCCTGCTCGCAGACCTTCAAGTTCACCATCCACCATTTCAGCAACCCTAGTGCCACTTGCTTCTGGCCTTCCCGTCATAGCAGAGGACAGACCCTATGCCGCCATAGCTATGGGCCTCTGGCTGTGGAAACCTTGTGTACTTACCTTTCTATTTTATTGTAGTCACAGGAAAAACACAAAGGAGCGCTAGAATAAGAAAGTCTGGCCAGAGCAGGCCTGAGCCAAGATCGCGTTGGATCTGACCTCCAGGAGACCTTGACCTTGGTAACAGCCACCTAGAGCAAACCATGTATCTCCTTTCTCAGAACTTGCGTGAGAAGGCGGTTCTGGAGAAAGCCACATCACAGGGCCAGTAGCTTTCACTATGAGTTCACAGTGGCGAACGGGCCCCCAGCAATGCCTGTGGATTCTGCTTGTTTTCCATTTACATCTCTCCTAGCAACGGTTTCTTCAGATCTGCTTCTCCTCATACCTCCATCCCCCCAACTTCCCCTGGCTGCTACCACAGCCGGCACTCAGCCTAGAAAATAGAAACCAAACATCAGATCCATGCGTCCATAATACTTTGGTATATATCTTTTAAAAAATGTGGATTTATGAACATATAACCTGATCACACCTGAAGACTAACAATACCATCAAATTTCTAGCCTGTGTCCAAATGTCCCAGGGGCCTCCTAGTCTGCCCCCTCTTAGCTGGTTCGTGTGAATCAGACTCCAGTATTTGGCTGACATGCTGGAGGTAGGCTACACAGTAGCTGACCAGGTTGTCCGCATCCTAATCCCTGGCACCCAGGAATGTCACGTTACATAATAAACAGGACTCAGCAGGTACAAATCTGTTGAGGTTCTTGGGACAGAGGACATTCGCCTGGGTGATCCAGGTGGGCCAAAGTCAACAAGGACCCTATGAGAGGGAAGGAGAAGTGACAAAATGGGAGCAGGGACAAGGAATGGGGGCAGCCTCCGGGAGCTGGACAGACAAGGACCCGGACTGTCCCTGAGGGCCCCCGAAAGGAGCCAGCCCTGCTGGCTCCTGTAAGATTTCTGATCTCCAAAACCGTGAGAGAATAAATCTGTGATATTTTAGTCAATCCATTTATGATCATTTGTTTCAGCAGCAATAGGAACCTCTAATGCACTGTCTTTTCAGTGTATTTTAGTCTATGGCATTGGGGTTAGGTACAGACTCATCATTCCTGTGTACAAATAGATATCATATGTATTTTATGAACAAATTTATATGAATAAAAGTAGAAAAAATGTCTACTAAAGAAGATTCATCAAGTTGAAGGAGGCATGTGGTTTTAACTTTATTTTTGAAGTGTTTTTATTTTGTTTTGGTCTTTTTTTTTTTACAAAAATCATCCAAAGCAAATGCTGTAAGGCAAAATGTCTGTTAATTGGAATTAGTGTGTACATGAACATTTGGTACATTTTTTCTTAATTTGTCTGAACTCTCTTATAATTAACAATTTAAAAATGATTAAAGAGAAGAAAATATAGATTAAAGTTTAAGTACTCTCTGCTCTGGATGGTGTGGCTCAGTGGATTGAGTGCAAGCTGCGAACCAAAGGGTCACTGGTTCGATTCCCAGTCAGGGCACATGCCTGGGTTGCAGGCCAGGCCCCAGTGGAGGCCATGTGAGAGGCAACCACACATTGATGTTTCTCTTCCTCTCTTTCTCCCTCCCTTCCCCTCTCTTAAAAAAATAAAATAAAATAAACCTTTAAAAAAGTTTAAGTACTCTCAAATGAGAAAAACCCTCCTACAACAAACAATGTAAAAAATACTAATAATTTAGAATACCCCAGAAAACACCATCAGACAAATTAAAATGCAATGTTAAAGCTGGTAAAAAAAAATATTTAGGCATTTGTAAAAAGGCTGAAAAAAATCAAATACAAGGAATAAACGCCATTTTAGAAAAATGGCAAAGGTAATAATGAAGAGCAAATAAATATAGAAGATACAAAATTTTTGACACTGTCATCTTAGGCGAGGGATATGCTTTTGGCAAAGTAAGAGCAACCTAAACAGACATATTTCCAAAGGAAAGCGCCCCAAAGTACTATGGGTAAAGCACAGACTTGGAGGGGTTAGCTGTCCATATAGAAAACAGTCTGCATTCTTGTAGGCTTAGCCTTACTTAAATGTGGGATTGGAGTGATCGATTTCATGGCAAAGGAGAGGTGGGGAGCACATTGAGGGGTGCCCGGGTGATGCACCCTTTGCATTCCTTGTTAGCAGCTGGAGACTCCTGTCCTGAATTTTAAGAAACAGGAAACAGTCCACTTTCCGGCGATGCCCCCTTCCACGCAGGCGAAGAGCATAAATCACAACCACCGCCGAGGTCGAGGGTAAGTCTACCAACCGCGGGGGCCTGCGCTTCACCTGAAGACCCAGCGGCAGACAAGATGGGACCAGTCGCTGTCCTACCTCCGGTGGAAGCAAATGAACTCGCAGGTGGAGACAGGAGGTCCACGGGGGCCACAAAGGCTGGATGCCGAGTGATGGGGCACACTGAAGGTCACGTACAGGATGACATAAATAATTAAAGAGATGGTCATAAAGTATCATACAGCATGAAAATAAGGGCAAAAGTATACAGAGATTCTAGTTCTAAATTTCATTTAAAATTTTGTTTATGTGGGTGAGGGGGAGGCATAGAACATAGTAATATGACAGTGTAGATTCTTCATTGGTCCTGGGTTATTTTATTTTCTATTTTTTTTATTTTTGTCGAACTTATTGGGGTGCCACTGGTTACTAAAATTACATAGGTTTCAGGTGTACAGTTCTATTGTATATCATCTGTATATTGTTTTGTGTGTTCCTTACCCCAAGTTAGTCTCCTGGGTTATTTGTAATTTTCATTTCTTCTTCCTATTTATCTGTCTCTTAAAATGTCTTGGGTGCATTTATTTAACTTTTCTAAATTAAGCAAAAATCAAGAATTAATTGACTTCCTTTTTTGGTAACCACAGAACCGGCTCAAAATGATCCTGTCCGGTTTAATGAGATGGCGAGTTCCTTTTAAGAGACAGCAGACCCAAACCTTACAAGTCATGCAGCGGAAGTGTGTGCAGAGGAGAGAACTTTGACCTCCAGCTGCCCCTGGAACCAAAGTCTCACCAACTCCCTCCCCCCGCCCCCTCCCACTCACACAGAACCAAAGGACTGGGACAGAACCGGAACTTGAGCACCAGAACCTTTCAGAAGCAGAGGGTCCCTCATCCAGGAAGATCCAGTGTTGACCCCCTTTACCATAAATGGTCAAGCTCCCAGGTTCTCCAGTTGAAACTCACCCCCCAGCACTCTCATATCCCAGTTCCCTAGCCCCTTAAAGACCTTCAGCCTGGTCCAGCCAGCAAGATGGGCGTGAGGTACCACCAGGGCTCCCATCTTCTCGGTGGGCACCTTCTCCATCAATAGGCCTTTCCTTACTCCAGACTTGGACGTTCTGAGTTTAGGCCTTTAGAAGCAGACTTTGCTCCAGTAACATTAGGACAGTATGGTAAACCAAGGACCCTGAAAGCCCCTCCTGCTGAAAACCATTAAGAACAGTAGAAAAGTGTTCTTTTTTTTTAGTATAGTTCTTTCTATTTTTTAGTATAGTTGACATATACTAGTGTATTAGTTTCAGGAGTACACCATAAGTGATTTGACATTGATATACCTTATGATGTCATTGCCATGATAAGACTGGTAACTGCTTGTCACCCTGCAAAGTTATTACAATAATATTGACCTATTTTTGAAACCAATGAGCATGATAATAAAAAGCCCCAAAGGGCCAGAAGTCGGTAAATGCAGGGACTAGATTGACAAGTGGCTTCCCAGCCACCGCGCCTCCAAGGAGCAGGAAGGGGAAGGAGCTCAGGCCTGTGGGTGCAGCGACCCCAGGGAGACAGCCGCAGGACACTGGAACCATGGAGGCTGCAGGAGGGGTACAGAGAGGAAATAGACTGCCTCCGACTTCGTTGGGCAAGCCAATCGTACCCCAACCCCCCACCCACGCGGCTGGCAAGCCAGTTCCGGTTCCGACTTCCCAGGGTGCCTCCAAAATCTGCCAATGAGAATTTACCCTGAAGACGTCCCAGACTGGTCGACATGACTCAGTGTCAGGAATAGAATGATGAGTAACATAAGCAAGTCGCAGAAGAATAAATATTGGACGATGGTGACCAAAGGGTATAAATCATCAGTCAGTTCTAAGACAAATAAAGTACTAGGGGTGTAATTTACAACATGACTACGGTTAACCCTGCTCTGTGATATATTTGAAAGTTGCTAAGAGAATGAATCCTGACAGTTTTCATCACAAGGAAAAAACATTTTTTCATGTATGTATATGAGGTGATGAAATGTCAACTAAACACATTTTGGCGATCATTTCTCAATATATGTAAGTCAAGTTCTTGTGCTGATCACCTTAAACTAATACAATGCTGTACGTCAACTGTGTGTCAATCAAACTGAAAGAAAAAAAGAATAATTATTATGTGCTTCCATTTGAATGATATCCAACAACATAAAAAGTTTAAACCATGCGTTTAGGGATATGTGTGTTAAAATTTTAAAGAAAAGCACTATAACTTCAATATATATGGCTCCATACAACTTCTACATAATGCAAAACTTCATCACACCTCTTTCGGAAACGGCCAGATTCAATCCATGGCATAATTAAGGAGAGAGAGGCTCTGAATTCACAATTACCAAGTTTATATTCATTGGTGAAAGAATACGCTTTTCAAACACATAGATAATTTTCCAAATAAATTTAACCATATTCTGAATTACAAAGGCAAACACCATGCTTCTCCTTTCATTTGATTTTTTAATTTAAAACTATGTAAATGCCCGAGTTTATTTACTTATTTATTTTTGGTAGCGCTTTGTGAAAATGAATGTGCTTTGACTGAGAGCTAAAACACCAAACTTCTGGGTCACGGCTAGTACGCAGGGAATCCCGACCGCGGCGCGCCTCCCTGGTCAGGCTCCCACGCGCTCCACGGCTCCAGTCATTGTCGCCCTGGCCGTTTCGGGCCGCCGGGCCGCCGGGCCGCGGGGAGCCGGCGAGACCGGGGTTCCTTTGTGACACGCGTCCAGGTCCCCAGCCTGCTCCCGAGCGCTCACGTGGACCTCGCGGGCGGCCTCGTTGCAAAAGCCCCGAGGGCTTTTCACCTTTACACGGGAGACACCGATCTGTTGCAGGGCTTGCACAGACCTAAACCCCGGGCGTGTTTTTGTTTTTTTGTTTTGTTTCGTTTTGTTTTCCCAATGTGCGTGTTAACGTAGTGCAGTGTGCGGGTCTCTCCTTTACGGTTTGGGGTGTTCTGTTTTGGTTTCAGTTTTGCCCCCGAATGTCCCCACCGGTATTGTTTCCTCCATTCGGCCGCGTAAATGCAAAATTCCCGCTGCGATGTCCCCTGACCTGAAACGTCGCGGTGGAAAGTCTGGTCTAAAAAGGTCACCCGGCAACACACCGGGGTAGGGGGATGGGGCCCCGGGCTCCCGACTGGCTCGGAGCCATCCAGAGCTTTGTCTCCTGAGACCTGCTCGCGGGCCTTTGAACGGAGGATTGTGGAAGCTCGGACTTCAGCACCGGGCGTGGAGTGACCGGTCGGTGCCCACAGGCCCCCAACGGGTCCTGGCTCCGAACCGACGGTGGGCACGGAACCTACAGCGGGCACGGAACCTACAGCCTCGGGGAGAAAACCGCGCGAGCGCAGAAGGCAGATTCAGCATGAAGGCGGGGCGGCCGGAAGGCGGGGTGGCCGGAAAGCGGAAGCGAATAATACTTCAATATGCTTACACATGAGTTGCACTTACCGTCTCCCACATGGTCTAGCGGTTAGGATTCCTGGTTTTCACCCAGGCGGCCCGGGTTCGACTCCCGGTGTGGGAAGGCTCAGCTTTTTATTTTATCTTATTTTTAAAAAAATACAATCCAGTGAGAAATTCACCAAGTCAATGTATAGCCTTCTAAGAACGATAAATATAAATGATGAAAGCTCTTAGTTCCTTCCTCAGAATTAGGGAAGCTGTTTCCAGTGCTTGTATAATCAGTTTTGGCATTTCAGCTAATCATATCATTTATGTACATATTTAAAATGCACAATAAGTGATTATGATTACTATTTCATGGTGAAACCCAATTGGAGGAGTACTCCTTCCAGCTTTATTGAACTATAACCTGGCACAGAACCCTGTGAAAGTTTAAGGTGTGCACGTGATGGCCTGATGCACGTGCATACTGTGAAATGGTCACCACAGTGGGCTAGTGAACAGCTCCATCACCGCCCACAAGTACCATTTCTATTAGATAAAGAGTGTTTATGTCTGACCACTCACTGCTCTCTATGCCCCAGTAAGTGTTTCTGGTCCGAGGTCAGAGAGATGGTGAACACGAGGAAGAGATGGCCAGGCCTGGAAGAGTCGCACCTGGACCAGCTGGTATTTACCCCTAGCTATGTGGGGGGTGGGGTACGCGGGGTGAGCAGGGCATCCCTGAAGCAGGACCCACCCGGGCTGGCACAGGGCTGCTACAGAGGTTTGAACAGCGATATAGACAGTGAGGGAACAAATCAGATCGTTACACCAACTAGCCCAGACCATGACATGGGGACACTGAGGCATGGAATCAGCTTCTGTAGGTTAGGTTGAGGTCAGCACTCTTCTTTCAGAGGCTGAATGGGCTTTGAAAGCTTGTAAGCCATTTTCAAGATGGAAATAAAGTTTTGTTTTGTTTTTATCTTCATGGGAGGACATGCTGAGGGCGCAGAAGGGAGGGAGAGAAACATCCTTCAGTTGCCTGTCCTACAGCTCCATGCTCAGCGACCCCAGCAGCAACCCAGGTATGTGCCCTCATCAGGAATCGAACCCACAACTTTTCCATCTGTGAAATGAGGCTCCAACCAACTGGGCCAAAGTCTGTGACTGTATTATAGGTCTGAATGAGTACTGGTCCAGGCAGGGAGTGCCATCTCCTTTGGAAGTTCTACTATCGAACCAGCCCTCCAGCCACTCACCGGGATTGATCGAGTTATATGTCCAACTGTGTGGTACACCAGCTGCTGATGCCTTTGGCTTGCTTTGGACAATAGAACCAGAGCAGTAAAGCATCCTGGGTCGCCCAGCCATGTATAAACTGACAACAGGAGTTGCTGATGGAGAGATTTTCTTCAGGGGGAAATTTTTCTATCCATGCAGAGGCAATTGCTCCATCCCTTGGGTGAATTCTATTTTTTTAAAGATTTTATATTTATTTATTTTTAGAAAGGGAAGGGAGGGAGAAAGAGAGAGAGAGACATCAATGTGCGGTTGCTGGGGGCCATGGCCTGCAACCCAGGGATGTGCCCTGACTGGGAGTCGAATCCGCGATGCTTTGGTTTGCAGCCCGCGCTCAATCCACTGAGCTACGCCAGCCAGGCCCCTTGGGTGAATTTTAATTCAGTGTTCTGTTTGTCTTGAAGACAACATCAGATTGGACCATAAAGATCACTGGGGTGTTTTTAAAATGATCCCTTCAGACATTGTTCAGTACGTGACACATGATAAATTCTAGTTCTGAAAAGTGTCCCCTGTCAATACCTCTCACACTGATGGCCCTCCCTCACTTCTCCCTCCCACAATGAATCTCCACCCCTCCTACCCCCCACCCCCTGCTGACTTTGGCCAGAATTCTCTGAGCAGCCTCACCCAGGGCTGGCTTCAGGGATCCATATACATGGGACCCCACATCTCACCTTGTGAGAAAGTGGTGAGAGTGTTTTGCTCGTTTAAGATGCTGCCACCATGCTACCCTGAGCATTATGTCCTTGCACAGAAATGAAATGCAGGTGGGAGGCTTAGAAAGCATGCCAGAGAGCCTAGAGTGTGGTCTCCTGTGATCAGTTTCTTGTTCACTCTTGCCTTCTGTCACATGCTTCCATGTTCCTGTCCCTTCTGAGAGGGCTGGATCTCTGCAAACATCATTTCCTGGACTCCCTTCCCAGCAGATTTCTGGGTAGCTTCTGCCCAAAGGAGACTGGAATATGTTGAGAAAACAGAGCAATTTTTTTTAATGCATTTGATAGCAATGGGTCTCCCCCGATGGCTGCCAACACAGACTCCAGTGGCACCAGGGTTTCTAACGGGGGCTGCTGTCAGCTCTGAGCCACCAGCAGTGGGAGCGCTGGGCAGCTGTGGACTCCACTAGCCCTGGAAGTTTTCACAGAGCAACAAGTGGGTTTTGAAAGGTATGGTGTGGGTCCCGTGGCAATGGCAGTGCCCAGCAGTGACATGCAGAGTGAGCTTCTGAAGGTTTTACCACCTCTCCCTTTTTTTTTTACAGTTATTTTGTTTTCCTTTCTTTTTTTTTTAAGATTTGTATTTATTTATTTTTAGAGAGGGAAGGGAGGGAGAAAGAGAGAGAGAGAGAGAAACATCAATGTGCAGTTGCTGGGGGCCGTGGCCTGCAACCCAGGCATGTGCCCTGACTGGGAATCAAACCTGCGATGCTTTGGTTCGCAGCCCGAGCTCAATCCACTGAGCTACGCCAGCCAGGGCCCACCTCTTCCTTTATATTTATTTAGAGAGAGAAAAGTATCAATTTATTATTCCACTCATTGATGCATTCATTGGTTGGTTCTTGTTTGTGCCCTGACCGGGAATCGAACTTACAACCTTGGCATATTGGGATGACTCTGTAACCAACTGAGATACCCAGCCACATCTCTGCTTCTTCCTTTTTAGTCTCTCAGCCCTACATGAATACAGGCAACCACAGTCACTAATATCTGAATAATCTCACTTTTATCCCCTCACGCTCCTCCATCAATTCCAAAAAGCCCGTAACCAACTTCCTCTATTAAGTTTCCTGTTGGAAATATTTGTTTGCCGGACTGCAGACCAAATGGATACAACTGTGGGTCCTGTAATTGCCATCTGCTGTGATCCTGTTAGCCTTCCTGACTTTTGGGGGTGGCTGAGTTCATAACTTATTCCATGTGTCAGGGAAAGTTCTTGGGGAATTAATATTCCAGCTGAGACCCGAAAGCTGAGTTCACAAGGTGAGGGCATGCGCAAATGTGCACAAGTCAAGTTATTCTCAAGATCTGTCTGCCCTTTGCTCAGGTCAACTAGATGAGTTAATAAGATGCATGATAGGCTGCGATCGCTGTGGCTGTTAGTTGGAGGGTTGTCTCGTGCACTAAAGATTATGGGTTCGATTCCCAGACAGGGAACATACCTAGGTTGCAGGTTCTGTCCCTGGTCCAGCCTAAGCCATACTTCTAATTCTTTTTTAATATTTTATTTATTTGTTTAGAGAGAGCAGGAGAAGGGAGGGAGAAAGAAAGGGAGAGAAACATCGATGTGTGGTTGCCTCTCACACACCCACTACTGGGGACCTGGTCCACAACCCAGGCACGTGCCCTGACTGGGAATCGAATCAGCAACCCTTTGGTTCTTAGCCTGCTCAATCCACTGAGCTACACCAGCCAGGGCTCTAATTCTTATCTATAAGGGAGAATGGATGCCTGAGAGCCATCCCAGAAGACTGCTAGTCCTCTGAGCATATCCCGAGTTGAGAGTCTAAAGCCCTGAGTAATTCATTTTCTCTGTATCACTCTCTGAAACGGCCAGACGGAGCCAGCCCACCACTGGCTGATTGTATCAGTCTCTTGTTCATTCAGTACCTCACCTTCAACAGAACTTTTACTTCAGGTAATGCCCAGTTATCATCTAAGTAAATATCTTGCTACTATGTAGGTGAACTACTAGTATCTCATTTTCACTGATAATAAGGTCATTCCTGTGTTTATGCCCCAGGAAAGGTCATTCATCTCAAATGTTTATCTTGGAGTCTGTTTCCTGGAGGCACCATGGGCCACAAAACCTGTGGGAATGGATGTCTAGCTAGACAGTCAGAAAACGTTGCAGAAATTTCTACTAGCTGAAGGGACAGAAGAGCAACAAGGGGGTGAGGTGGCATTAGCCTAGTGTTGGAGCATCTTGCTGCAGACCACACAGATGGAACCGCCCAGTCTGCTAGTAGTTCCTACTCACCCGCGTCTTGTGGGGGTCCCCACTGAAGCATGCCAGTCATTTACGCACACTGCCCCAGCTGCCGGGACAGGGCTTCCTGCTGTCAACTCCGCTGGAAATACCAAAGAGGCTGGAGCCAAGCACCAGCCACTGTTCTCGAAAAGAGAAGAAGAAATCGCCCCTCCCTCATACCTTCCTCTCTCCTGTCAGTGTTTGCAATTGACAGAGCTTAACCAGCGAACCCCCTGTCCAGGTGAACTAGGAATATTTGCAAGGTTACACGGCCCTGCAACCCAGAGCAGGGGAAGCAAGCCCAACATCCATCATCCTTAGCTTGACCAGCTTGTTTATTGGATGGTCCTCTGTGAAATTGCATGGCTTGGGTTTAGAGCTCAAGATGCACTCCCCGCCCCCTTCAAATGGACTTGCTTAGAGGCAATCGTATGACTTGGATCAGGGTCCAGGAGGGGCGCAGTAGGTTGGAGCATCCATGGGCCCGTGCACTGAGAAGTCGACAGGGTTTGATTCCCAGGTCAGGGCACAGACCTAGGGAGTGGGTTTCATCCCCAGTCGAGTGCGACATCAATGTTTCTCTCTCCCTTTGATGTCTCTCTCTCTCTCTCTCTCTCTCTCTCCCCCTCTCTCTCTCTCTCACCCTTTTCCTCTAAAAATCAGTAAACATATCCTTGCGTGAGAATTTAAAAAAAAACAGTTTTAAGGTAGTGACTTTGGATGTTACATAATTGCTCTTCTTTGTGGTGACTGGGCTATTTTTAGGTTCACGCCCATCAGCCACAGACAGCTGTTCCCACATGCCTGAGAGAGTGGAGGGGACACTGGTTTGGCACATGGCTGTGGAGTCCCGCCATCAGGCACCTTCTCTCGCAGAGAAGTCTCGCTCCCCAGTGCTGTGCGTCTGCTTGGGGGCCACCCTGGCGCTAGAGAAACAAATGTTCCAGCCAGGTTCCTGATTTCCACATTAATCTATTATTCGGTAATAACGTTCCTCAGAGCTGTGCATTAATTAAAACCAAGCATCCGTGGAAACCTGTCACTTCAAGTGTCATTTGTCACAACACCCTGATGTTCTTTTCTTTCTGTCCTTTTGAGAACTTCAGTTACCATGGCAACCCATGGCAGCTTTTATATATAGCATCACTTACATTCGGTTGCTTTATTTTATTTTATTTTATTTTATTTCTTTACCACCAGGAAGACAGAGCTGCTTTTCTTCTTTTAACAAAGCTCATAATGTGGTAGAATAAGGAGGCATGATTGATCCACCAAGGAATATTGCACGTGACATGAAGAATTATCATCGCACATCTGTACACACGAAGGCTTTGTTTAAAAAAAAATAACATCTCTGAGAAGAGGGGAGGACCAGTTTAATCTCCCAGGCAGTGGCTCAGTAGAAGTCGGTAGCCCTAGGATGTAATTAGTATTCCGGAAAAAAGCAGACAAAAGGGTGGGCGGATTCAAGGGAAACTCAGGTGTGTATAAGAAGCAACGCTCTGCTTTAAACTGCCCCACCCCTCAGGGGTCCTGCGGCTCACTGGGCCAGCCCAGGTCTTTTGGGGGGTTCTCAGTGCTTCCCCCCACTTCCCTGTGCAGCGGGAACAGAGCCTGCCTAGGCCAAACAGCAGGGGTCAAGCAGCTTTCTTCAGGGCAGTGGTGGTATTCTAGAAGATTCCAAACTCCTTACCAAACTGGAAGAGACTGGGGAGGGAATATCACAGGCACAGGCTGTGTCTGTACGCACTGCAGAAGCCACTGAACACCCACTGGCAGCTCTCGGTTCTCCCCAAACCCTTCACCTCCTCATCCATCCAGTCTCATTTTTTCCAAGATATTCCAATATCTTCTCATTTTGTGTCACCTTCCATTCGTAAGCCCCTGACCTGAACTAACCTTTGCTCCTTTGTCCCATCCAAACCCTACTTGTCTGAAGCAATCCGAGCCCCGATTCTGGGCTGACTCCTATCATCTAGCTCCCCACAACCCCTCACTTGTTTTTAAATCTCTGTTAACTCTGGGGGCCTTCACACTCCTCAGCAATCAGGTATATGGATGGTCCTTCCGTTCAGGTCAACACATACTTCTCAGGCATGGCGGTGTGCCAAGGCTTTAAGGAAGCATGGAGGAGGAAAAGATGAGGAAATTAAGGTGTCACACTTAAGAACTTGAAGTCTAGTTGGGGGAAACTCAATACAGAAGCAGATGCTTTCAGTACGATTAAGTCAAAAAGAGATTTCACAGCTCAGGCATAAGAACAAACTACTTAAGACTAACTGGTGTTTCCTGGAGAAAATAATACCGGAAATGCCTCTTTAAAGATGAGGCAAGGAGACAGCAAGGACAAAGGTCCAGAGGAGTGCCACGTCAGGGGCTCCACTGGACAATGCAATGAATATTGGTATAAAACAAAGAGCCAGCATGGAACCCTGGCCAGATAGCTCAGTTGGTCAGAGCATCATCCTGATACCCCGAGGTCATGGGTTTGATCCCTGGTCAGAGAACATAACAGGAATCAAATGAATGCATCACTATATGGAACAGCAAACTGATGTTTCTCTCCCCCTGCCCCCTCCCTTCTCATCAATAAAAATTAAAAAGGCAGCATGGGGAAGTGGAGATGTGAATAAAAACCATGTTTGAAGAGGAACCTGGGCCTCATTTGGAAAATAAGAAGTTTGAATTGGTTATGTTAGACTGCTCTGTACTCCTAAGCCCATCATCAGTTTTCCTCCTATAAGGAGGAAATTGGTAAATTGAAGGTATTTATTCTATTAGATGATATTTGCACAGGGAATTTGTTTTAATTCTTTTATATACACTACAATTTACAAGCTAGGAAGAAAAGAGCTCTAGAAATATGTGAACCTTCCCCAAATTACTTTTTTTCTGATATACTTGGACTTATTGAGCCACAGGAGTAGTAGGCATGTGCCTGATAAGGGTGTGATGGCTGATGTGGCTCACTGGATTAAGCACTGGCCTGCAAACCAAAAGGTCACTGGTTCGATTCCCCGTCAGGGCACATGGCTGGGTTGTGGGCCAGGTCCCCAGTAGAGGGCGTGCGAGAGGCAACCACACATTGATGTTTCTCTCCCTCTCTTTCTCCCTCTCTTTCACTCTCTAAAAAATAAATAATTGTACCCCAACCACCTACATGAAACAGACAAATTCCCAAAAATACACAAACTACCAAAACTGACTGAAAAAAATAAAAATTCTGAATAGACCTATAAGAGGTAAAAAGATGGAATCAATAATCAACAGCCTCTCAACAAAGACCAAGTAAGCTTATTGGTGAATTCTAGCAAACATTTAAAGAAGAATTAACACCAAACTTTCTCAAGCTCTTCCAAAACCTAGAAGAGAGGAGGGTACTGCCTAACATTTGGTGAAGCCTGCATCAACCAGAGCCAGACAGAAACATCACAAGAAAAACACAGGCAAAAATTCCATATGAATATCAATGCAAAAATTAATAAAATACTAGAAAAGACAATCCAACACCATATTGAAAGGATATACACCATGACCAAGTGGATTTATCCCAGGAATGGACAAATCCTGGCTCAGCATGAAAACTCAATCAATGTAGTACTGTTACAGAACAGTCCCAGGGTGGGGGTTGGTGAATGATATACTATTACTGAATGGACCCACCCTTGTGCTCCGGGGTCCCCCCTTCCCATACTAGGTTCGCCTTGCCTGCCACCAGGAAAAGACATCTCTCAGAGCCAGAGATTGGTGACAAGGAAAGGGATTATTTATTTTAAAAGTTATACAGACTTAGAGTAATGACTTAATGCCTTCATTAAAAATAATAAAGCCCATCAGAATACCCACAAACGCACACAATCCTTCCTTCTCCCTCTGCCCAGCCTGGGGTACCATATCTCAGGAAAAGAAGGAGAAGTCCGTGATTCAGGCTCCCAGAACCATCAGCTGTGTCACTGCCTCGATCTCCAGTTAACCCAAAACCATGTGGCACCTTCTCACGGCCCACCAGCAAGAGTCCTTTCACTTCTTTTCTTCCAGGCAAAGTCTCTCCTGCTTCCTAAGCCACGTGGCAAAAAGAGCGCACCCTAAAGCTTCACAGTCCCAAAAAGCCCCAGCATAGCAGCCATGCCTGGGTTTAAATCTCAGCATCAATCTTCCTCTACAGGCCCATTTCCAACTCCTCCCATAATCCATTACACCTGCCAGTATTCCCACATTCTCCCAGCTTTACTGGGCTGCCATAGTAAGTCCAGGCAGGGGTGGCTCCATGGTGAGGAGCCAATCATCTGCAAGCTTTCACGAAGGCGTTGTACCCAGAGGGAGTTGCCTCCCAGTTACATCATGGGTGAAAGTCACCTCCATCCCCCTGGCTCAAAGCATGGCGACAGCTATTTAACATATCCATGAAACAAGTTAAAGGTTATAGATATGTTAAATGACCATGCCAGAGGTCAGCTGCAATGTTGTTGCTTGCAGAACAATTCTCAATGGCCCTACTCCATGTGTCCCATCCCCCAGCTCAGATTGGTGGGGGTGAGGACATCCTATATATATATTTTTCTAATATTTCCTGGACACCCCGAGTTCTGGACCCCATTACAAATCCCCATTTGGGTCCCCCAATCCTGGCTTCACCCTGTTACAGTACAATATATTAAAAGAATAAAGAGAAAGAACCATATGGTCATTTCAATAAATGCAGAAAAAGCACTTAACAAAATACAGCACCTTTTAAGATAAAATCACTTCCCAATCTAGGTAGAAGAAAACCTCTTCATTCTGATACACGGTATGGGTGAAAACCCGACAACCAACAGCATATGCTCTGGTGAAAGTTCAAAAACTTTCCCCCGAAAGTCGGAAACGAGAGTTTTGCCTCTCCTATTCGGCTCTGCACTGGAATAGAAGATCCCAGAAAAATCACAGGCTTCGAAGACTTTGAACTGACACAGCCCCACAGGATTTTCCTCGAAGGTCTAGGATGCTACCACCAGCATGTACTAATCAGCCCATGCACCGGGAGACGTATTTAATCACTCACTTGTTCTTTCAGGAATGCGTCCAGAGACATAGAGCAGACGCCTGGGCAGATTTACCTGTAAATGCACAGAGCTAGTGGTGTGCAAGCTAATCTTCCCAATCAGCTCAAGACTGGGGGGTCCCAGACTTTCTATCAGAAGGAAGATTCTGTTCCCCCCAACTTTGCATCCCCTATAGTAAATAAAATTTCTTTCACTGCCAGGTGCTGCTGACTTATGTTCAACTGAGCTGGTCACCACCGTAAAGTACCTCCAAGAACTAAAATACATGGGCATGAAATACATAAAATCCTTTGCTTAGTACTCCCAGGATTACCCTCCCATCTTATTTCATTCTTGCAGCTGGAGTTCTGGGTATACATGTTACTGAACCAAAGTCCATAAGTCTGATGCTTGGAAAGGCCAACACTCAGAACCTCAGAATCTGGAGTAAGGAAAGGCCTACTGATGGAGAAGGTGCCCACCGAGAAGATGGGAGCCCTAGTGGTACCTCACACCCATCTTGCTGGCTGGACCAGGCCAAGGGTCTTTAAGGGGCTGGGGGACTGGGACATGGGAGTGCTGGGGCGGGGGGGGGGGCGGTGGCGAGCTTTAACTGGAGGACCTGGGAGCTTGGCCACTCATGGTAAAGGGGGTCAACACTGGATCTTCCTGGATGAGGAACCCTCTGCTTCTGAAAGGTCACGGTGCTCAAGTTCCAGTTCTGTCCCAGTCCTTTGGTTCCATGAGGGAGAGGGAGAGGAATGAGACTTTGGCTCCAGGTAGAGCTGGAGGTCAAAGTTCTCTCCTCTGCACACATCTCAGCTGAGTGACTTGTGGTTTTGGTCTGTCATCTCTAAAAAGCAACTGAGCATCTCGCTCCACAGGACAGGATCGTGTGAGATGGTCTGTGCTTCCACAGAGCAGCGCCTTCCTCTCCCAGACCGAGTTTCCCCCTGCACAACGTAAAATGACAACACAAAACTCCCTCTTTCAACTGCAGCTCAACGATGTATTGATCACATCATTTCCTGCGGAGCAGGATGGATGGATATTCAACGGCAGCAGCGTGAATAAAGCACCCCGGTCCTGTTTCTGCCACATCCTTGAAATGTTTGCCTTGTTCATCTCCCTGGAACACCAGGGTGGTATCTGTGAGACCATGCCAGGGGAGTTGACAAGTCTCAAAGCAAACGATATTATCTTTTTCTACCCACACAATAAACAGAAAGGTCCCATAAATATTTCTTCCCCAGGCAAGCTTATAATCAGTATTACATTTTTCTATCAGAAAAACATTCCTGCCCTGGCAGATGTGGCTCAGTGGATTGTGGAAGAGTCGCTGGTTCAATTCCCAGTCAGGGCACATGCCCGAGGTGTGGGGCCAGGCCCCCAGTTGAGGGCATGTGAGAGGTAACCAATAGATGTACCTCTTACACGTTGGTGTTTCTCTCTCTGTCTTTTACTTCCCTTCCCATCTCTCTAAAATCAATAAATAAAATATTTTATCAATAAATAAATATAAATAAGTAAATAAATAAAATTCATGTCTTTCTACTTTAAAAAATAAATTGAATTGAAAGGTTTTGTGAGGCTAAGACAATGTCTGTTATGCTCTGGCATTTGCTCCACATGTGTTCACGGTCACTAATGCATTTCAATTATTTTGCGATGGTGGTGGGTGTGAAATAAGGAATTATTAGGAGTCAAAGGGCAGTTTAACAGGCTTCTGTTGATAAATCATTTTCTCATAAAAGACTCAGGGCCTAGAAGGATAAAGTTAGGAAATATGGAGGTGGGTTCTTTGGCATCATGTAAATCTCTAGATAAATTACCATTTCCCTGGATGTAGTATACCTCAATTTAAACACTACTGGAATTCTTTAAAGTTTTATTAACTTAAAAGAACATTTGGGAAATAAACATTGAGGAATTCAATATCACTTGAAGGAAGTGTGCATAAGTCATTCCACTTTCAGATTGGTGCAACCTGTTCAAACCATCGCCCGCACCTGTGAGCTCGAGAACAGCGTCCAGTGGAACCACAACTTCCAGTTCATCCCTCGTATCCTGGGCTGCAAATTGGAGCGAATCAGGAAGTGTGTTTCTTCTTGACTTCAGGCCAAGGTGGAGGCATAAGTAGACACACTGTGCCTCCTTGCCCAATCAAAATAAGGACAACAACAATTTAAAAACAAAAAAACAACCAGTACTGACGGAAAATTGAAGTGTATGGAAGTCCAACAACCAAGGAGTTAAAGTAGACACATTCGTCCAGACCAGTAGGAGGGGCAGAGTCTGGCGGCTGGGTGGAGAGAGGTCTGGGGAGGACAGCTGGTGGACCCTGGGCACTCAAAGCGGCAGCAGGTGACCCAGCGAGGCAGCGGGCTGTAGAGGGGCACTGCACATCCGGTCCCGCATTTGCGCACAGATAAATGAGGCGAAACTGGGGAGCAAAAGAGACCACGCAACCCAGGGTCTCAATGCCAGGAAATAAGGCCTCGAAACACTCGTTGAAAACACCTGTGAGGGTTGAGGTGCCGGGAGAGACTCCCAGCCTCACAGGAGAGCTCATTGGAGAGACCAACTAGGTCCTAGAATGTACACAAACCCACCCACCCAGGAATCAGCACCAGAAGGGCCCAATTTGCTTGGGGGAAGTGGGGAAAGTGACTAAAATCCAGCAGAGAAGGAAGCAAGCTCTGTTGTTCCCTCTTGTACCCCTGCCCCACATATAGCATCACAACCCAGCAACATGGGTTGCCCCGCCCTGGTGAACACCTAAGGCTCTGCCCCTCACTATGTAACAGGTACCACAAGACAAAAAAAAAAAAAAAATGGCCCAAATGAAAGAACAGATCAAAGCTCCAGAACAAATACAATTAAGCCATGAAGAGATAGCCAACCTATCACATACACAGTTCAAAGCACTGGTGATCAGGATGCTCACAGAATTGGTTGAATTTGGTCGCAAATTAGATGAACAAATGAAGGCTATGCTAAGTGAAATAAAGGGAAATGTACAGGGAATCAGTAGTGATGGGAAGGAAACTAGGACTCAAATGAATGGAGTGGACCAGAAGAAAGAAAGAAACATCCAATCAGAAAAGAATGAAGAAACAAGAATTTTAAAAATGAGGAGAGGCTTAGGAACTTCCAGGACATTTTTAAACATTTCAACATCCGAATTATAGGGGTACCAGAAGGGGAAGAGGAAGAGCAACAAGTGGAAAAGTTATTTGAACAAATAATAAAGGAGAACTCCCCCAAGCTGGCAAAGGAACTAGACTTCCAGGAAGTCCAGGAAGCTCAGAGACTCCCAAAGAAGTTGGACCCAAGAAGGAACACACCAAGGCACATCATAATTACATTAGCCAAGGTAAAAATGAAGGAGAGAATCCCAGAAGCAACAAAAGATAAGGGGACAGTAACCTACAAAGGAGTTCCCATCAGACTGTCAGCTGATTTCTCAAGGGAGACCTTGCAGGCAAGAAGGGGCTGGAAAGAAGTATTCCAAGTCATGAAAGGCAAGGACCTACATCCAAGATTACTCTATCCAGCAAAGCTTTCATTTAGAATGGAAGGGCAGATGAAGTGCTTCTCAGATAAGGTCAAGTTAAAGGAGTTCATCATTGCCAAGCCCTTATTCTATGAACTGTTAAAGGGACTTATCTAGGAAAAAGAAGATAAAAAACATGTACAGTAAAATGACAGAAAACTCCCAATAATTAACAACCACACCTAAAACAAAAACAGAAAAAAATAAGCAAACAACTAGAACAGGAATAGAACCACAGAAATGGAGATCACATGGAGGGTTAGCAACAGGGCAGTGGGAGGAGGAGAGAGGGGGAAAAGGTACAGAGAATAAGCAGCATAGATGGTAGGTAGAAAACAGACGGTGGAGGGCAAGAATAGTATGGGAAATGTAGAAGCTAAAGAACTTATGGCACATGGACATGAACTAAAGGGGGGAATGTGGGTGGGAGAGGGTATGCAGGGTAGAGAGGAGTGAAGGGGGGGAAATGGGACAACTGCAATAGCATAATCAATAAAATATATTTTTAAAAAAAGAAATGTGTTTCTTGCCCTGGGTGGTATTGCTCAGTGGATTGAGGACTGGCCTACAAACCAAAGGGTCACAGGTTCAATTCCTGGTCAGGGCACATGCCTGGGTTGCAGGTCAGGTCCCCAGTTAGGGATGCATGAGATGCAACCACACATTGATGTTTCTTCCCCCCTTTCTCCCTTCCTCTCTGTCTAAAAATAAATAAGTAAAATCTTTTAAAAAAAGAATAGTTAGAAAATGAAATTTAAAAAATGTGTTTCTCTTTTTCCATTTCACTTTACTTTGGTTTTTATTTTTAAAATGATGTATAAGGTAGAGCCATTAACTTAATGACTTTTTTTTTAATAAATGAGAAAGTTCATAGAGCTCTTGGGAAGGTAAATTATAACAATTAAAAAGATAATGAAATTCATGGTAATGATAGCTGCTGGATGTATAATCACTACATTATAAATAACAGTTTCTCCCTGTCCATAATCTCTTCCTGGTACTTCTAATAAATCTGTCTCCTCTCTCCTTCAATAATGGATAAGGGATAATGTTTCTTGCACTGAAATCTAGGCTCCAAAGCTTGTTTCTAGTGAGGCTGGAGCAGTGGAATTTTAATCTTCCTATAACCTTCTATTATTTAATTCACCATTGGTTTGTTTGGGGTTTTTTGGGGGGGGGTACTGATTGTTTATCTCATAAATTTTTAATAAGCTTCATATTTCTTCAGGGGACTAATTTATTCATTAGTATCCCAAACAGAAGAAACAAATTAATATCCAAGCCCATTTGTTCATTTGTTTGGGTTTGTGTTTTTGTTTTTTTGTTTCGTTTTGTTTTTTGCTAGATGTAAAGAAAAGTTTGTAAACCCAACTTTCTCCTCATCTCAAAATCATGTCCAAGTCTCAGTCATTCCCAAAGCTCCAAATATTTCCTTTAAGTATGTGCAGGGGTCAAGTTGGCACATTCCACCACCTCCTGAACACCTCATCGTGGTGTCTTGTAGGCCATTCAAACTCAGTGCTTCGAAGCCAGTCTCCCCCATAAATCCACACTTCTCTTGCTGGCCCCTGCCGTGGTTATTGTGGGAAGAAGTAAGTCACTATATGTGGAGTTCTAAGAACTGGGAGGCACCCAGGGGCATGATGTAAGCACACGCCTCAGCAACAACAAGAGCAGTGTAGCCAGGACTTGACAATCACAGGCAAATCTCTCTGAGAAGGAGGTATATATCCTGCTCTCGGCAGAAATAATTTTAAGTGTTCTGTCACGTGTCTGAACTCACATGAGGCTAAACTCTAAGAGGAACAGGAACACAATGCTCTTACAAACTGCTATGTCCCCCGTTCCTAATCTCTGGAACATGGTAGGTAATAAAAAGATATATGTTGCATATATGCTAGAGGATGGATGGACGGATGGACAGATGGATGGAAGGATGGATGGATGGATGGATGGATGGATGGATGGATGGATGGATAGATGGATGGAGAGATGGAGGGATGGATGGAGAGATGGAGGGATGGAGGAAGAGAGAGTCGTACAAAGAAATGGCTGGAAGGAGAAACAGAGGGAGAAAAAGAGAGGGACATGGAGATACATGTTACAAGCCTCTATTAAAACACATGTAGATGTCACTAGGGTCGATTACATTTAACTGTAAAATGTGTTAAGCAGAAGGCAAAAAGAAGGAATCTTTTCAGAATTGACTCGATCTGTACTCTGCTTTAATTTTCAGATGAAATATACCTGCTGTTCGCTTGGTAGCCAGGACGTTCTCTCCCCTCCTGGAATCTGGATTTAGAACAGTACAACCTGATCCCCCAGGGGTCTCTCCTCTGTTCCCTTCAGATGGAAGGAAGACCTTCGTTTTTCCCAGTTAAGCTTGTGCAAGACGCTGTTCAGCTGGTGGACTTTGCATTTCCACTTGACTTTTCGTTGGCCTCCAGGCCATTTCCAGAGAACACTCACAGACAGCATAAGATTAGGGGACAGCTTGTCTTCCCTGTCCTGTGAATTCTTGCTTAATGATTCCCAATCATATTTTACCTCCTGATTATTCTGTTCAAATCACTTGCTTTCTCGATGGACAGATTAGGGCAGGTAAATGCCTCCCGTGACTGGGTAACAGTTAAGATTCTAGAAGGATCTGCCCAACTGCATTCTTGTTGTGGTTGACCTGGCACGTTTCTGATGGTGTGTATGTGTTTGCCAAAACAGAGCCAGCTACACTGCGTTTTGAGAAGGCAGCCTGCCTGCCTCTTCCCACCCTTTGCGAATGCTCAGGGCCAACCTTGCCTTTCTAGGATTCTACAAAGTAGTTGGAAGGAGCCGCTGAACAGAGCAGGCTTTCAGTCAGAAGACAGAATCAAGAGATGTGACCTTGGGAAGCTCTCTGATCTCTCAGCTCCCACAGGTGGAAACTGTGGACAGCAAACACCACACCAACCACAGGCCATGAGGACACAAGGGAACTGCAGTTTGGGGAGAGCCATCGAGAGGCAGGAAAAGTAAAATCTGATCGTGAGCTGCCTTGCCTGCTTCTTCCTCTCTGGAATTGTCCACAGAAATCTCCACTTCACTAAAACTACCCCCAGAAACAGAAAGTACAAAACAAGTATCACTCAGCTGAGTCAGTGACTTGTCCACCACAGCCCAGGGGTACGGTGAGCATTTAAAAACACTCATCCTTTGGGACAGCGTGGATGGACCTGCAGAGCATCGTGCTGAGTAAAGTCAGTGAGTCAGAGAGAGACAAACACCATATGATCTCACTTCTATGTAGAATCTAATGAACAAACTGAACTAACCAACAAAATAGAAACAGCCTGGTAGATACGGAGAACAGACTGACAGCTGTCAGAGCAGAGGGGGACTGGGCAGCTGGGCGAAAAAGGGGAAGGAATTAAGTGAAAAAGTAAAAGCATAGACACAGACAACAGCATGGTGATGACCAGAGGGAAAGGGGGTGGGGGAGGTGGCAGAGGGTAAAGGGTGGGGGTAATTGGTGTTGGAAGGAGACTTGACTTGGGGTGGTGAACACACAATATGATATCCAGATGATGCATTACAGAGTTATAATAAAAAGTAAATGAAGTCAAATTAAAAAAATAAAGTTTCAGAAAAGGCAATAAAAACATATTTGTTGAACGTATGCCAGTGGGTGGATGGGTGGACAAATAGTTAGGTGGATGGATGGAAAGATGGATGAGTGATAGATGGGTAAGTGGATGGGTGGGTGGATGGGTGGATGGATGATGGATGGGTGGATGGATGATGGACAGATGATGGATGATGGATGGATGATGGATGGGTGGATGGATGATGGATGGGTGGATGGATGATGGATGGGTGGATGGATGATGGATGGATG
>PVIA01002496.1:15954-34382 GCA_004024845.1 Tonatia bakeri | reverse complement strand
GAAGTCCGAGTGAGCGCCCTGAGTGCGCCCTGCACTTGGCACAGGCATGGCTCCCAGGCCAATCACATACCCTGCTCAGCACAGTTGCTCTCTACAGTCCACAGGGATTACTGCTTAGGAAAACTACACAGAAAAAATTGCACGTATTCAGGAAGCATTTCGGCATCTTCAGGGCATCCTCTGTTCATTCATCACCAAACCTCAGGCCTGTCCCTGAGAAAGTCGATCGTGCCTGTACGAAGGATGCTGTCAGTGCTGTCATCGATAAAGGCGCATTAGGTATTGACTAGGTCCACACGGCTCTGACACCAACTGTGATGCCCATGGGAGAAGGGGGCTTTAAAAAGCCCTGATAATATAACACCACATACCATAACATTTACTGCATAGATGTGATTCCTTAAATATTTTCGTTGTGGCCCTTGCTGGTCTGGCCTAGTGGACTGAGTGCCAGCCTGCAAACCAAAGGGTTGCCAGTTCGATTCCCAGTCAGGGCACATGCCTGGGTTGCAGCCCAGGTCCCCAGTGGGGGGCGCGTGAGAAGCAGCCACACACTGATGTTTCATCATCATCATCATCATCATCATCGTCATCATCACCATCATCATCATAACAAAGTCAGCCTAATAAGCAGGTGTTCTGATTTGACACTTCAGATGGACCAGATCATGTCACAGCAGGCAGATGACAGCTTTTAATCTTTTCATTGAAAATATTTTGGTGCCAGCCAAGGCAAGGAATTATCCATTTTTCTTAGGTTCCACAGTCTAATATTGATTAGATATCCATCGCCAGCCGCTGTCAGTACAGTGGAAGCGGGTAGCAAAGATCGCACACACACCTGGTGGTTGGTGTCCACAATAAAAACGGGCAGAAATACCTCTTTCTCATCGTTTTCACTCTCCAAGTGAGTAGGAGTTGCCTTTCTGCTACCCAATGTGGTGATCACTGGAGGGTGTTCAGCCAGCCGCCCACGTGGAAATTAAACTATTAAGCATGATTAATTAACCAATAATCCAGGCAGGCACTGTTTGTGAGGAAAGAATTTAATGTCTTCCTGGTGGCAGATTGTGAAGCCAGTAAGAAAAGGAGATGTTTTAATATCGCTCGGTTTCTAAGCACATTTCCTTTCAGAAAAGACTGTGCCGGCGTGTGGATGTGTTCCTCCTTCCTCTGGGGTTTTAGATGCGGTTATCCTGGAGCGACGGTGCCTTCCCGCTTCGACAAGGATGCAGGGGTGTTTAAGGGGCACCTGGTGTGGCTGAGCTGCCCTCAGCATTGGACACACCAACCCCTTCTCACCAGAGGTTGTCTTTGTAGCGTGTCTAAGACCTGCCTATACCCTGATATATTCAAATTCTTTCTTAATTGATGAGTTCATTCAAAAGTGGATTTGTTTTAGAAAGAGCTTGAATTCTCGAAAGGCAATCCCCTCGATACCACTGTAGAGGGAAATGATTTTTCTAGCCAGTGTTACAGCTAAACTCTGTCTCTTGAAGAGAGACCTGCTGGAGCTTTGATGGGGCCTTGGGCGGGGTTCGTTGTGAAGTGGGATGATGGGTTGGGGTGAGCCTGTACGTGGTCCCCAAGTCATTGTGTGATGGCATGACTTTGGGGTCCCCCTGGGAAGCCGCAGATAATGATTACAGCAAAAGATAAGGTACAAAACCCAAGAGACCACAACTGCAATCCCAGTCAAGGGAACATCAGGCATCTGCCAATGTTAAGGTCATCGAAGTAGCCTGGAAAAGTGGTATAGACTACTAAGTAAAACAATCAGAAATAAAACTGTAGAACCCTGGGTGGTGTGGCTCAGTGGACTGAGTGCTGGCCTGTGAACCAAAGGGTCGCCAGTTCAATTCCCAGTCAGGACACATGCCTGGGTTGCAGGCCAGGTCCCCAGTAGGAGGCGCACATGAGGCAACCACATGTCGATGTTTCTCTCCCTCTCTTTCTCCCTCCCTTCCCCTCTCTCTAAAAATAAATAAATAAAATCTTTTTTTAAAAGAAATAAAACTGTATGAATAGGACATTCTATCTTGTTTAAAGCTCTGAAATATTTTTATAAGAAAGCACTGGGAAGAAATAGACCAGGTGATTCATTTTTTGTTAACTTTTTCTCTATTTACAAAATGCCTTTACTGAGCGTGTATTACATTTACTGTACTGAAGGAAATGAGAGAAACCCAGAAGGGGTAGTAGAGAGCCCTGAGCAAGGCCTGGGAGGCGGAGCCTGTGGGTGGGGCTGGGTACTGAAAGGCTGGGAACTCCGCACTGCCTCCCTTTGCCTTTTGGAGAAAGAGTGCAAACAGTGAGTTGATGTCTATATACCCAGATGTTCCACCTCCCTTACTAGGCAAAGAGACCCAAGTGGCCCAGTTAGTCATACTTGGTCGGGGCTGTGAGAGAAGATTGGCTTTCATAGTGGTTGCATCTTTTAAGGTCCTCACTCTCAAATTATTGTCACAGAAGTGAAGACGGTATGACACGGTTGTGGTGGCTCTGGTCTCCCCAACTGCAGTAGCCCGCTTTTCATGGCAATGAGCCCAGCTGTCGCCAAGGCAGATGCAACAAAGGACCAGCATGAGAGAAGAAGAAGGAGTGAGCACTGGTGGCTCAGTTGGTTGGAGCATCATCCTGATACACCAAGGCTGTGGGTTCGATCCCCGGTCTCATACAGGAATCAACTGATGAATGAGTCAATAAGCAGAACGACAAATTATTTCTCCCTCTCTCTGCCTTCCTCTCTCCCTAAAATCAATCAATGAAAAGTTTTCAAAAGAAAGAGTAAGCATAAAGTTGACTCTAAAAAATAAAACAAAGATACGACAGGTAGCACTCACAGCTTCTTGATCAAAGTTAGCAGTTATGATCTTGATAATCCCACGCTTGCTCATTATTCAGCATCTGTACCTCCATCTTTTTATTTATTTGATTGTGTTTCAGTTGTTTTCAAGATGTTGAATTGTGCCCAGTCCCACAATGTGGCTGGAAGGCCCTGCTATTCCCAGAAGAAAGGCAGACTGCGATGGGTCCCTGGGGGAGAGGGACCCACAAAGTCAAGGCGCAGGGCCGTGAGGGCTGTGCGTGCCACTCCCCACAGGGCTGTTCCCAGTCAGCTCCTCCAGACCTGCAGCAACGGGAGCCCCTGTCCACCCGCAGGCGGCTCCTCCTCCAGCCCCTTCTCTGTCCACTCTCTCCTCGAGCCACACTCACCCAGAGCTTGTGCTGTCCGGGCACCGAGGGTTTTCCTCCTCAAGAAACCATCCCACCCTCTGGGACACTTTCCTAAACACTTCTAACATTCAATTATTTGTCATCCTTTCTCTTTTTAGAATTTTTTAAATCCTCACCTGAGAATACATTTATTGATTTTAGAGAGAGAGAGAGGAAAGGAGGGAGAGAGAAATATTGATTGGTTGCCTTCTATGCACCCCAATTGGGGATTGAACCCACAACCTAGGTATGTACCTCGGTCAGGAATCAAACCTGCGACCTTTTGGTGCATGGGACACACTCCTACCAACTGGGCCACCAGGCCAGGGCTGTTGTGCTTCTTTAATGTGTCTTCCCTGCGATTGTGTCTGCTGTAGACAGAAGGATCACTGGTGGTTGGTGCAGAATTGCATCCTTAGCCCTCAGGATGGTGCCTGGCACACGGTTGGTGCCCCTGGCTCATGGATGGACTGTAGCGCAATGCCATGTCTTCACAAGCATTTGCGAGGTGTGCTGCCCCACCCAGGGGAGAGAGTGTGAATGTGTGAGGCTGTGGGAGTGCATCTGAGTGTGTGAGGCTGTGGGTGCATGTATGTGTGAATGGGGGATCTAAGTATGTACATCTGAGTGTATGTGTGTGAGAGTGTGCAAGTGTGTGGGTCCAAGTGCATGTGTGTTAGTGTGTGTGTGTGCATCTGTGTAAATCTGAAAGCATGTTAATATGTGAGAGTGTCCATCTGAGTGTGTGAGTTCATGTGTAGGTGAGAGGGTGTGGCTCTGGGTGTGTAAACCTGAGTGTGTGTGTGTGTTGGTGTGTGACTGTGTGTGCATGTATGTGCTCACTCCACCGTTGCATTTGGATCATGCCTTACTGTCTTGTGCAGAGGGACTATGACAAAATGACAATCATGGCATGTGTCGCAGGGTAAAAAAGGCATCACATCCCACGAGAACCGACTACAGAACAGGGAGAAGAGGGGTTGCTGACCACAGCCCCTTATTCCTGGTTGTGCCGCAAGAAGTGTGATTCACCGAGCGTTTCCTCCATTTCCAGGCACAGCAATTTTCACAGATGGTCTCATCTTCAAAAGCATCCTGTGAGGACGGTGCTTCTCAATCATGTAAACTACAGCTCGCAGAGACGCGGGAATGTGCCCAAGGCCATGCAGCATCAGAACCGGTCTGCCGAGCCCGCCGGTGCGGCCAGCACTGTCTTTCCTGCCAGCTGCCCCCAAAGCCCCAGGGTGACCCCAGCGTAGCTGCCCAGTCCCTGTGACATTCACCTCGTCCCAGGGTCCCTGCAGCGCCCCACAGAATCACCCACACAGGACAAGCAGCTCCAGCAGCAGGTTTTGGGATAGTCCTCACGTCATAAAGTTGGCACATACACGGGTTTTAGTTGCTCAGTAAACTCCAGCCTATTCGGCCAGCTTTGCAGTCCACAAGCCACTCCATGAATAGCTGTGGCGTCATCCAGTCGGCTGGCGACAGGCCGCAGAGCTTATCCGTTCACACTCAGGTCACGAAGCACGTGGTGCCTCCTTATCTCCCGGGGTAAGTCCCCCCAACATTTTGGGAAAACAGATCAGTGATAGAGGATAAAGGTGAAAGTGCACACAGCACTCAAAACCGGTAACGGAGGAAGGACAATGGAATGGAAAATAAATCGAGTTCCAGAAGAAACAGTGGGACTCGGAGCGTCGGCGTGGCGGGGGTTGGAGGGACTCGGGATGCGCAGCCAGACCGTCTCAGCGGCTGTGACCCAGAGGATGAAGGTGTCCCCGGGGAATTGTATAGGAGAGAAACGGTCAACGCTATTCCGTGACAATGGAAACACTAAGCATAAAAAGAGACCCAAACAAAGGACTACAGCAGTTCATTGAGGCGTAGAAAAGATGCTCACACTTATCCCACGTCCCAGCACGGGGAGGAAGGAGGCATCACTCCAACACTTTATATTGAATTAATTATCTTACAATATTATTGGCTCTACTCCCTATGACTCGATTTATATCCCACGGCTAGTCTGTAACTACCAGTCTGTACTTCTTCATTCCCTTCCCGCACTCCCCTGAATCTGGAGACCACACATCTGTTTTCTGTGTCCATGAGTCTGCTCCTGTTTTGTTAACTCATTTCTCTTGTTTTTCAGATTCCACATAGAAGTGAAATCATACAGCATCTGTCTTTCTCTGATTTATTTCGCCTGGCATGATACCCTCCAAATCCATCCATACTGCCGCAAATGGTGAGATTTCGTCCTTTTTCACGACTGAGTAGTATTCCATTGTCCATATGGGCCACAGCTTCTTTATTCCTCTGTCCACTGGTGGGGAAACACTTTGGTTCTCAGTGTCTCTGATGTTTTAAATGGCAGCGATACTCCTTAAATTTATACAATGTTGCATTTCAATCCCATTTCCATAAAGCTTCAGGGTTGCAAATCCTGTTATGATAGCTTCAGGGGGTAATGGAAGAGAATTCCTTCTTCTTAGACAAGGCACTCAGTAAAGGGACACAGGGTCTCCCACCCTTTTCTATGGGGACTGACGGGGGTAGGAGGGGCGACAGCAAAGGGTAAAATGGGAACAATAGGAGAAAGTCTTGATAGAACACTTGCATTTTCTCCTGCAAACTTGAAATTATAACAAAATTAAGTTACCAAAAAATAACATTACAAATAATATTATAGTGTTACTAAATAAATATTACTTTATTTAGTTGCTTTCCATACACATGGAATGCTTGTGTTTCATTAAAATTTTAGTGTTATGATGCAGTGTACATTAAAATTTTAAAATGACGTTAAAATTTTAATTAAAACACTTGGTGTGCAATTTTAATTATGTTAAAATTAACATTTTTAATTTCAATTATATTCAAAATGTTCCTGTTTAATGTTTCAATGTTGGATTAATGTTTCAATGTCTAATGTTTTGACAAAAAAATTCTAATTGATTTGAGAGACAGAAATAATTTGTTGTTCCATTTATTGATACATTCATTGGTTGCTTCTCTTTTTTAATATTTCTATTTATTTATTTTTAGAGAGAGAGGAAGGGAGGGAGAAAGAGAGGGAGAGAAACATCAATGTGTGGTTGCCTCTCATGCACCCCCTACTGGGGACCTGGTCCACAACCCACGCATGTACCCTGACTGGGAATCGAACCGACAACCCTTTGGTTCTCAGCCCACACTCAATCCACTGAGCTACACCAGCCAGAGTGGTTGCTTCTTATATGTGCCCCCACGGGGATCAAACCTGCAACCTTGGTGCATAAGGGTAACACTTTAACCAACCAAGCTACCCAGCCAGGGCCTCAGCAGAAATCTGTAAATGCCTTAGGACAATCCCCTTCATTGCTCTGCTTTGATGGTCATTTTCTCAGTCCTCTACGACCACACAGAGCCCAGGCTGCTCACGCAGTGTCCACAGTAAAATGGCCTCTCCATCCACACTCCCATCCTGGCCATGAAGGGAGGGCTGTGGGGAGGAGTCTCTGAAAACTCGAAGACTTGAGCACACGAGTTATTACTTCCCACAAAAGTTCCAGGAGCCACATCCTGCAGGATGAGACTCTGGTCTGTGTGGACCCAGGTTAAACTCGCCCCAGAGGAGGAGACGCAACACCTTTCGAACAGCCCTGGGAGGTGGGAGCATCTCCCCCTTCGACAATCTCACAAGGAAATTGGGCCATTGCGTTATTCAGGACACTTGAGGCACAGAGAAGAAAAGTGCTTTCAGTCCGTTCCCAGTGATGGGCCTGGACACTACGGATACATGTGGAAACAGGGGAGAAACGCGGGAACTCGGAAGGGTGTGTGGACGGGCTTTGCAGGAACACGAGGAGCTGCGGTCCTGCCCAGAATCCCAGCCACGGGCTGCTGAGCGGCTGGGACAGCAGCAGAGAGCTTTGCCCTGGTTCTCTGCGACCCCTGAGTGCTCCCAGCTCTCTCCACACACTTCCACTGCCCCACACCTGCCCCGGCTGCCAAACAGCCCGGCTCCACGGAGCAGTTTCCGCCCTCTGCCACTGCCACCCTCCAACTCCCCGACCGCGTCCTCCTGTGCCTGGCTGAACCCCCTCTGCCTGGCTCCCTGTCCAGACTCAGAGAAACCTTCCCAACATGCTCCTTCCACCTCTTGTGTTTACATACAGCTGGACACTCTGTGACGGGGAGGAGGACCGGGCAAGGACAGGGCGGGAGCAGGCATGAGGGGCCTTGCACAGACTGTGTCTGGTAAGCCCAAGTGGGCATGCACTGCCCCTGGGTTGATGTGACCGTCCCAGTGCACGGAGGGGACCCAAACATCCCCAACCAAGCAAGGAGGTCCCTTGTTTGCCTCACATGTGCCCGCTGATGAAGAATTAAAGCCACGTTTGGACACATCTTTGGAAATCAGCTAAACCTACCGGTGGTTATTATCGCCGGTAGTAACTTGCTTTGTAATAAAAAGATAGGTTCCTACCCCTTGTTGAATTTCTTTGTTTTTTTTTAATGCTGCCTAAACGGGGAACAAGCACACAAATGCCTTTGCTCGCCCACACACAGTGTCAGCGATCACACTCGAAGGCTCTGGGACTTGAACTGAGTCATAATGCAGTGCAGAGACAAATGGTCTTATCCACCGTTCCACCGCTTTTCTCAGAGAAATGAAAGCGTAAGTAGTTTTGAAAATATTGTCCTCTCTCTCTCTTTTATGAAATTATAGAAGGGATGTATTTGCAATTGAATAAATGTCTGCGGGTTTGGCCTTCCTGCTCATCCCCTGAACAAAGCCAAATACACTCTAAAAGCAGCTGCTGTAAGGGATTAGTCTAGACATTGCAGGGATGCTACAATTAAAAAAAAAAAATCAGAGTTGTAGCAGGAAGTCAAATTTCGTGGTCTTACAGAGAATTTCTTACCCACTTTCCCAGAAATGTCATCATTTAGGCAATGTTGAAGAAGAGTCATGCTTTGCCTTAACGATGTCCTAAAAGAAAAGCATGTGACATAATAAAATAAAATTTTTGTCTTTGCATGCTGTATCTTTTCAAAGGTTTTATTTATTTATTTTTAGAGAGAGGGGAAGGGAGGGAGGAACAGAGGGAGAGAAACATCAATGTGTGGTTGCCTCTCGAGCGCCCCCTATTGGGAATCTGACCCACAACCCAGGCGTGTGCCCTGACTGGGAATCGAACCGGCGACCCTTTGTTTCACAGGCTGGTGCTCAATACACTGAGCCACACCAGCCTAGCGCCGCATGATGTATCTCTAATGTTTACAACACCCCCGTGCAATTGAGGTTATTTTGCCGATATTATACAGATGAACACACTGAGGATTTATTTACGTGTGTAACTTACCCAAAACCACACAGGAGGGAAATACCTGAGGCCGAGGTTCACCCCAAACCTGCGTTCTCTACAAAGTGGACTCACGAGGCAGCATGGAGTTCCAAGCCCTGGTCTTTGGGACTGGACCCAGGTCCTTTCCTGCAACTCGCAGTGACCTTCACCATGAAGACAACTGAGTCCCACTGTCCCCAGCCCAGCCATTTCAGGATATAAGGTGTTATTCATGCCAGGATGGCATTTCTTGACTTCTTCCCTTTTAATTAATTGCCTAGCTTCACTTTAATGTATACCTGAGACTTTAATTCTTTATCATAGAAGAGTCTATTGTAAGTTAATTAAAAGTGTTATTATGTCCTAAAAGAGTCAGCAGATTTTAACGGGCTGCTGAATACAGAGAATGTATTTCCTCATAATGATGATTTTGCTTTGTTCTTTAATTGTAGGGTATGTGTATCACCAACTACCTTTATTGCCTACTTAATGGCAAAAGAAAATAAAAGGAGTCATATTTCAAACACTAGAATTACAATTCCCGGATGAAAGCAAGGATAAAATAATGACACCTTCCGTTTTTTAAATAATCGAGCCTCTCTGTGGAGTAGAGAAAAAAACCCACTTCACGGATGAGTAAGTAGTAACTGGAAAGGAGATTATTTTTCCTGTCCTGGCTGGCATAGTTTAGTAGATTGAGCGTGGGCTGTGAACCAAAGCATTGCAGGTTCGATTCCCAGTCAGGACACATGCCTGGGTTGCAGGCCACGGCCCCCAGCAACTGCACATTGATGTTTCTCTCTCTCTCTCTTTCTCCCTCCCTTCCCTCTCTAAAAATAAATAAATAAAATCTTAAAAAAAGAAAGAAATTATTTTTTCCTGAGGAACCAAGGTGATGACTTAAAAGGTACCAGTCAAGGGTTTTAGCTCCAGGGATAAGGGCATGCGAGTTTATTTCTGTCCTTTTCTTGCCTGCAATAGCAGCCAAAATTGAAATAAAAATGACCGGTTTCAAGAGATGAAGGCTTCTGGGAATCTTTTCTGAGGGAACCCAGAGACCTGAAGAGGTGGAGAGCCCTGGCTGGGTGGCTATTCTGTCAGCTGGAGCGTCATCCTGCAAACTGAAAGGTTTCGAGTTCAATTTCCAGTCAGGGCACATGCCTGAGTTGAGGGTTCGGTCCCTGGTCGGGGTGCATGTGAGAGGCAACCAATGGATGTCTCTGTCTCTCTCTCTCTCTCTCTCTCTCTCTGTCTGTCTCTCCCCCCGCCCCCACTCCCTTCCTCCCTTCCCCTCTCTCTAAAATCCATAAGCATGTCCTCCAGTGAAGACTAAAAACAAAATGTAATGAAGACATGTATGGTATGTATGGATTAGAAGAATCGATATTGTTAAAATGCTCCATCTTCCCAAATCGATCTGCGGATCCAATGCCTTTCCAACGACAACCCCAACAGGTTTTTTTTTAAAGATTTTGGGCCCCTGGTGGAGTAGCAGGGCGGGAACAGGCACCCCCACCCCCTGCCCGGCACAGTGGAGAGAGTTGGCCCACCATCCATCAACCCAAAGCTCCTGTTTCCGAAGCCCTGAAAGCGGAGCCGGGGGCGCTGAAGGCGTGGGGTTGGGAGCGCTGTGCACACGCAGGCAGCTCCGGCCGGCAGCTGAACCCCAGGAAGCCGGCTGAGCGGCCCGCCTTTGCTGCGGTGACGCCCGGCGGCACCGTGGTTATCCGAGGCTGCCTCCAGAAAGACCACCACCCCCTCGCGGTGACGCAGTGGAGCTAGCCACAGACTCTGCTGCTTGTTCTTTGGCCTGCTCCCCTTCCCTGGGGGACAAAGGCACCGGTCCAGGCTGGCTTCTGAAAACATCCGAGGAAAAACCTAATCCACTGACCCACAATAGGAAGTTCTGAAAAAAAAATTGTTTTCACTTCTAAAGTACGTTTAACATTAGAGATGGGACATGCTTTGGTTTAGGAGCTCTTGTACCGAGAGCTGTAGGAGGCGTCTGCACTCAGGGACTGGAGGGCCCGGCAGGGCAGACATGCTCTGCTCGCACTGTGATGTCTGTCAGGGGCTAAGGAGGGAGGGAGGCAGGGAGGGAAGAAGGAAGAATGGATGGATGGAGAGAGGGATGGAAAGGATGCTGGGGGAGTCTCCATAGGTAGAAACCCCCAGGACAAGCCTGTCTTGGTGCTATGATAAAAGAAGTAGTCCTGGCTGGTGTGGCTCAGTGGAATGAGCACCAACCTATGAACCCAGGGTCACCAGTTCGATTCCCAGTCAGGGCACATGGCTGGGTTGCGGGCCAGGTCCCCAGTAGGGGGCATGTGAGAGGCAATCACACGTTGTTTCTCCCCCTCTCTTTCTCCCTTCCTCTCTGTCTAAAAATAGAATAAATTAAATCTATAAATAAAAAAAGGAGGGAAGTGGGAGTGAAGCAGCATGAATGTTAAGAGGATAACATACAGACTAAAAATAGGAAAAAATTAAGAATAAAGTGAAAGTAGACATTAAAACTCTCCTAAGTATACTGCACGGGATACTAAAACATCCCAAGTCTGCCCCTACGTGTGATTTAATAAGCCTGCAATTGTGCAGCAAAAAGGCATCCAGTGTGTAAGGAGGATGGCGTAACGTGAGCCATAATAGGCTATTTTCTACTATTATTTTGGAAGCATTCTCTGAATTCCGAGTCAGATTTCTGATACAACCAGCAACACTCTCCTCCTCGATTCCGTTTCAGTCAGGATATTCCCGGGGAGCAGATGCGGTGAGAAGCAGCTAAATCTTGTTAACGATCTTGTATGTACAAAAAAAAAAAAAGTTTCCTAGAAAGTGCTCAGTTGAAACAAAAATGAGTGCGGGAGAGAAAAAAAATGAATTCATCTGTGCCCTTGGGTTATTCTCGTTCTGGTAGAATTAGCAGTATTGATTTTTATTTGTAAGCATAAAGCTGATTTCATTTTTTCCCCCTTGACTGAATGAATACACGTGCCAGCTAACAGTCTCTCCCAGGAAGTCACGGCCCCTGGACATGGGACAGAGCTCTGCCGCAATCACCGTGGGTTCTGAGAAATTGCCGAACCTCTCTGGGTGCCTTTGAGTGGGCAACAGACGCGATTATGTTCTCAGAATCAAGTCAGATCAGGCAAGTGAAAGTGCATTCATAAATGGAAAGCATTCAAAAATAGAAACTATTATTGCTATTTTAATTTGCATTCTCTTAACTAATTCATCCTGGGATTAGGCCGACAAGGAATCCGAACATCTGGTTGACCCATCCACCTGCATTTCTGTAAAAGTGGATCCAGTGGGTCTCTGTTGTGGAGTGAATGACATCTGGTTCTTAATTCTTTACGTGTTGCCTACAACTCTTGTCATGCCTGGTTTTCTCTTCATGCAAGGATATTGAGACAGATGTCACAGATGAACAAGGAGGTTTTCAAGAGAACAAACACTGGGGCCCTAGTCGGGTAGCTCAGTTGGTTGGAGCATCATCCTGATACACCCAGGTCGCTGGTTCGATTCCCAGTCAGGACACATACAAGATTCAACCACTGAATACATAAATAAGTGGAACAATAAATCGATGTCTCTCCCTTTCTCTTCCTCTCTAGTAAACATTGGGAGGTAATTCCCCACGGTTTTTCTGAGCCTCTTAAATTGGCTTTTGTTTCAGACTGCCATTTCAAGGATATTTGTATAGCAAACAGCTTTGAAAACAGACTCAGCATCTCCCTCTGGGGCAGCTGGTAGATAGATGTATTTCCTGACCAGAATAATATAGATAGCATTTCCTTCTGTGGCATTGGTTGGGTTTTCCTAACAAACTCACTGTCCACACTATTCACTGGGGAGAGGGCCTCTGAGGTGAACCAAGGAGAGAGGCCTCAGGAGAAACCAAACCCGCTGACACCCTGACCTTGAACTTCCAGCCTCCAGAACTCTGAGTGCATGTCTGTTGTTTAAGCCTCCAGACTGTGGTGTTTCATGATGGAAACCCTAGCAAACTAATATACTACTACACAATTAAAGAAGTCCTCAGGCTGGGTAGCTCACTTGGTTAGAGCGCCCTCCTTATATACCAAGGTTGCAAGTTCGATCCCCAATAAGGGCATTTACAGGAATCAACCAACAAATACATACTTGAGTGGAACAACAAATTGATATCTCTTATTCTTCTAAGATCAATCCATCAGTAAGAAGTCCTCAGAATCCACATTTTCAGTGATTCCTATGATCCCCATACAGTGGTAGTATTTTATAACCTTATCAATTGGGAAGTACTTCCTTAAAGCTTGTCACATTATTATCCTGCTGGAATGCAGGCTCCTTCCCTGGTCTTCTTTTAGAAATAGTGAAGACATGGCGGCCACTCGCCACATAATAGCCCTTCACAAAGATAAGCAGTCTGAAGAAATCATCGTTTCCAGACTGAATAAATGACACTCCTCAGAAGCCCACCAAGAAAAAGAAAATGAAATCTCTCTGGTCTAAAAGTGCACCCAGCAAACAAGGTGGGGGAGGGGTGGCAATCAGAAACAGTGGCGCGGAGGAAAAGTGGGCAGTGGGTTTCATTTCTCCTTCTGTTCCTGTTGCGCGTGGCGTTTGGTTTCCATGGAAATCCAGGACTGTGAGAGATTTCTTCCCGCGGGAGCCCGAGGCAGATTTCGAGGTTAGCCTAAGGCAGTGATTTATGGAGGGGACAGGCAGGATGGGGACAGGGAGGGGGCGCTCACCTGTGGCCTGTGAGTGCCCAAGAGTACTCAAAGCATCAGAAGGGCCCACTGTCCCGAGCTTTCAGCCACCAGCCAGAGAAGTCTGTCAGGTAAAAAGACAAAACTCTCCTTTTTTGCTTATGGACATTTTATTTGCAAAATCCAGGCGGGCGCCCTGGAATCTCCGACTGTTACCACACATCCTTCCATCCCCCCGCCTGCTCCAGGCCTCTGCTCTGGCCTGGCTCCTGGAGCCAACGTCCTGAAACCCTGTGGATTTGATGCCTCCTTCCACCCTGGCTTCGCCTGAAGAACGACCTGGGGAGATTTTAAAACTCCCAGTTCCCCGCCCCACCCCCTCAAACCCGCTCTCCCTAGATCAGAGCCGACAGCCTCTGGGGCGCACGCGGCTGGGGCACACGACTTAGACTCTGCGCAGGGGCCAGTGCCCGGCCTCAAGGAGCACCACGGCCTACAGTGGGGCTGGTGGAGGTGGCAGGGCTGAAGCATCCACTATGCTGCATCCTGCCGTCTTCCTTCACCTCTTTCTGCCACTCCTCCATGCCCTCCTGCTGGTCAGGTTCTGCTCCTCCTCTGGGGTCTTTCCCAGGGCCGCTGAAATCACAGGTTCACAGTTCCGATTTGTCACCTTGGCCGCCCTGCCAGGCAGCTGTCCGGCCAGTGAGGTGAGAATCGTAACAGCCCTTCCCGAATTGTTTTTTCTCAGATGCCAAGTTGCCACAGGGAAGGTTAAGAACGCCCCACATGGATTCTCACCAACAGGATCAGATGACCTAGGAAAATCCACGCTCCACAGGTCCATGCAGAAATCCTGATAGCCCCAGTCCCCAGCTGGCCCCTCCTGGGCTCCCTGTGGCAGCCCACCGTCCACCTCTACAAGCTGGTGACTCCGTGGTTCTCCTCCCTCACCCCACATTCCCCTGGCCCAGCCCTGTCCAGTCTAATGCCCTGGCACCCCTCGGATCCAGCCCCTCCCCTCTGACCTGCCCTGGGTCCCCGTCTCTCCTGCTGCACCAAGGGAACAGGCTAGGAGACCCCGGGTGGGGTGGGGGGCTGCTAATATTGCATCTCCCTGAGCCAGTCACCCTAGCACAGCTGCTGTCTCGGTGGTACATACCCAGATTGCGGGTTTGATCCCAGGTTGGGGCACATGCAAGAGGCAACTAACTGGTGTTTCTCTCTCACACGGGTTTTTCTCTCCCTTTCTCCCTCCTTTCTCCTCTCTCTAAAATCAGTAAACACGTCCTTGGGTGAGGATATTTTTTTTTAAGTTAAGAAGTTCATCTAAATGATTTTGGAAGGCACTTCTGGCTTCCAAATGTTATGTTTCTATGGCTCTGACACCAAGTGTCTCTTCCTCTTCACAAAGGAGGCCGTGCCTGAGCTAGGCTCTCAAGAAATGCACTTCACACCCCTGCAGGGGGGGGTGGGGGGGGGGTGCGGGGTGCGGGAGGGAACTCATTCCTCCGGGATGTTTCGAGGACCTTTGTACAAATTTGCACTCTCAGGCAGCTACCTAAGTGGATGTGGGAACGCTCGGCCCGGGGCTAGGCCTCTGCAGAGTGGACGGGAGGCGGGGTCTGCACGGCTGACCCGTCGGTCTGCTGAGGAAGACAAAATGAGTGCAAACGAAATCCGTGGTAGGAGTCAGAGGCCAAGTGGCTTCTGTGCTTCAGTGATTACTGTTCTGGAGGCGGAGTCTCCCTGGGGGCCGCCCACAGTCGGCTTCCCTTTGGTTTAAGTCCCTCCCCACTCCCATGTACCTGCCCCGAAGCTCAGTGGTTCCCAGGCGGGGGATGCGAAGACCCAGGGGCAGGAGAGAACTGAGTGGACAGAATGACTGTGGGCGTGACTTTCCATCCACCTCTAAGAGTCTCAGAAGCAGGAAGAAGGTACTTTGACCTTGAGCCAGCAATTGTCCTGCTGTGGCTGCGTGCTGTGAACATGCAGCTATACATATATTTATTTTTAATTCTCTCCTGACGATATGTTTATGGATGTTCAGAAAGAGAGAGGAGAAACATCCATGTGAGAGAGAAACATCGGTTGCCTCCCCTACACGCCCTGACCAGGGGTCGAAACTCCATAACCTTTGTTGCCTTATCTCTTCATCAGAGGCAACCTGTATTTACCTCGGGATTTTTGCAACATCCCTGAAGGTCATTATCACTTACACAGAAAACATTCATTGTTGGTCACACAAGTCTATGGCGTAACTTTCAGTGCCAGTTCCAGCACGTGTGGGTATTAAAACAGGGCTGTGTCTGCCCTGGGCAGTGCAGCTCAGCTGCTTGGAGCATCATCCTATAAACCGAAAGGTCCCCGGTTCGATTCCCGGTCGGGGCACACCCTGGGATACAGGTTTGGTCCCCGGTTCAGGCCTGTACAAGAGGCAACCGATCAACATTTCTCTCCCTCCCTCCCTCCCTCTCTCTTTCTTCCTCTCTAAGCATGTCCTTGGATGAAAAATTTTTTTAAAAAGAAAGAAAAACAAAACAGGTTGTATCTTCCCATCAGGATGCAGCAGCTGAAAACACTCTCCCAGGTAGAACGAACACAGAGTGAACCAACACAGCGACCCTTGCTCGGAATTCTGCAGCCACCAGCAAGGCCTGAATTCCTCTTGCTCGGCAGCCATAGCATCTCTGAGAGACCCATCATGAAATGGTAGTGGCAGGAACTATTTTTAGAGACAGACCTCAGATCTAAAATAAATAGCGAAAAATCACAGTGGGATACGATTTGAAGTTCAAAGGACAATGCCACTTCAGTCGAGACCCACTCCGCCTGCTCCAACCCCAGCCCCTCGGGACAAATGGCCATCTGAGAGAAAAGTAGAAAGGAGAAAGAAGAAACTTTTGTTCCTCTCCAATAATCTCTCCGTCAGCTTCTGTTCATCAGCTCCTCCTGGGAGCAACGGTGTGTTTAGGCAGAGCTTCGGTCACCATGGAAACGTGTCACAAAAGGTCCAGTTCGGAAAGAGCTGAGGTTTTCTGGTTGCCATGGACGATGTTTCGCTAATGGTTTTTCAAGGCTGGGGATGGATGGGCGTACGGTCTGCAAGACTGCCTGTTTGTATCACAGATGACAGTGTGTCGTGTGTGACTTTCAGCATTTGCCTTCAGTTACATTTTCTTCTCTTTTGTCTGAATTCCAATTTCTGGGAACCAGTGAATCTCCCAGAATGCTATAAACACCATACACCACCTTCAGAAGGGAATGTTATTTGTTTCATAAAACCCAATGGTAGGAAAATAAAATACTGCATCTTCAAGAGCAGTAGGTAGAGAGGGGGCATCCTTTTAGGCTGTGCCTCTCAGCCTGGGGTCTTCACGTCCAAGCGGGGACCCCAGAATTGATGGGCACTTGGAGCCATAGCATGGAGGAAATTCTGGGGGGTTGTTTGCCTCCTGAATTTGAGTTATAGGTTCTGGGAAGACAGGGGCTGCCCTCACCTTCCCTGGAGCCTCTGTATCCATGGCGACTGGCAGAATGCAGGTGCTTGATTCATTCGTTCATTCACTCGTTCATTCACTCACTCACTCATTAATTCCTTTAAAAAGCATTTATGGAGTATCCACGCTGTGTAAACATAGACTCTGAAGTAGACCCAAACAAACATTAACTCAACATTCTGTCATTTGTCATGGTGCCCCTGCAGACACAATGTCCCAAGTCCAGGGACAGAGGTTTGAGTAGATAATGTATTTTTAAATGGCTTAAGACACAGAAGCTTTTCCTCCCAATAGCTAAGGAACAAACACACTAACTCAGAAAGAATGAAGAGTGAGCCCATTCCTGCCACGTGGAAGGTCTCCCTAATGGAGCGGCTACAGGAGAGGGGAGGACCCGTCACGTGGCCAGGTGACCTTCGCCATGCCATCTGCTTCCTTAGTCAAATTTCAGCAAGACGCTCTGTGTGCTGTGGCGGGCTTGTGTTGGCTCATTGCGCTCATGTTACTCTGCCGCAAGAGCACAGCTTCTGCGGTGTTGGAGCCCATGGGGGTGCGGGAAAATTAAAAAACCTTGCCGTCCACTCATGGATTCAACTAGGACGGAATGGGACCCCCAAGGAGCCAGAAGGACCTTGAGGTCTACAGGCGTGCAGTGTCTCCCCACTTCTGAGGGTGTGTCAGTCAATCCCAGAGAGGGCCTTGGGACATCCTGCTGGTTCCTACCGTCATCGCCTTCCCACAGCCCAGCTGGGTAAGACCGACCTTCATGGCGAACCCTGGAGACTTCCGCACCAAGAACACCCCCTTCGAGGTCAACACAGAGCAGTGTGGGCGAGCCGTTCTATGTGGGGACACCTGGGGATCCCCGGGCTGTGACCTCTTTTAGGTTGCTCTGGAGGCAGCTGTTCTCACTAAAAGCCCCAGCAGGGTCTGTGGCATGCACAGTGTCCCTTCCACCGTGCTTTTTCCTCATAAGACAAAGACATGCTCATCGCCTGATTTCCCAGCATCCTCCACATCGGTTGTCTGTATGAACCCTGAGGCCCGACTTAAGCAGGGTTCCTACCTATGGATGGAGACCGTGTGACAGCCTCCCGGGATGTCCCCGAGACGACTGTGGCATCTCAACAGCAGCTGACAGTGTCGACGCCCTTCCAGCAAGCTCGTCTTAGGTCCGGGAGCAGAGACAGAGCCACCCTCTTGAGCTAATTCAGCAACTCAAAGAACACTCTGGACCAAAACCACTCTCCCTCCTCCCAAGCCAAAGAAATATTTATTGCTGCCCCATCCGGTCTCCATCAGTTCTGGAGTGGCCACTCTTAGGGCTTGTCCGTCTGTCTACACTAACCCACGCCTCCGCCTCGCTTGTCCAGAGTTTGTCTTTCAAATGATGAACCCGCCCAGAAGGGACCACAAGGAAGTCTTCCTCGTTTCCTTCCATTAAGGAAACTCCAGCGTGCCAAGTCATCTTGTGCATTCCGACTTTTCTCTTTACTCCCTGAGTCTTGCACTTTCATGTTTTGTTGCATTTACAAGTAGGTGCCCCCAATTCGAGCCCCATGCTAGAACACACCTCTGAAAGGCATAAAAACATTTACACTGTAACCCAAACAAATTACTCATTTCCACCCTGAATGCTCTCTCTCTCTCTCCCTCTCCCTCTCCCTCTCTCTCCCTCCCCCCCC
>PVIA01002496.1:0-15854 GCA_004024845.1 Tonatia bakeri | reverse complement strand
TTAACTGTACGTGACTTCCTCTCAGCTATATGCTTCTTGTGATTTGCTGTTGGTTGCTGTTACAATGAAGACCTTCAGTACTTGTTTCAGGATATTCTAGAATGTTCTATGTCCCTGTGGATTGCATTCAAGTCAATAGTGTCCTTAACCGTCTCACTCTATTGTGTGCCTTTAATTATTATTATTATTTTTAATTCTCGGATGAGAAGATACTGATTGATTCCGGAGAGAGAGGATGGAGGAGAGAGACAGAGCTGGAGGGATGAGCTAAGAGACGTGGGACGTGGGCAGCCTTTATTTTATGTTTTATTGACTTGAGAGAGACAGTGATTTGTTGTTTCACTTATTGGCACATTCATTGGTTGATTTCTTGTAAGTGCCCTGATTGGGGATCGAACCTGCAACCTTGGTGTATCGGGATGATGCTCTAAACAACTGAGCTCCCTATCCTTAGGTGAGAGTGGGAGGCTCTACCCTTCTGAAATGATCAAGCCCCTACCCCAGGTCAGAGAAGTCTCTGGAAAAGTACTTCTTCATGAGGTCAGTGCTTCCTATGGACAAAGGCTCTGTGCTCATTTCACTGGCTCCTTGTCTCCTCCCCTTACCTGAAGCGTGAGGATCTTTTTCTCTGGTTTCCCTGCAACAAGGTGCTGCGAAGGGCCCCCAAGGGTGACGTGCCCAGGAGTTTTTAACTCTCAAGCTGCTCTACACGTATTGCCACGTCAGATCCCGAGCTCCGGGCTCCAGTGGCCTCTGCTGCAGGCCAGCCGCTCTCAGCTGCAACACCCAGTGTCTGACCGTCTTTCCGGTTTGGAGGTGGCTATCTGCCCCGGGACCTCGATGTTCTGATGGGTCTGGAGAAGTCGCCGATTTCCATTTGTTCTGCTTCTTTCCTTTCAGGGAGGAGGCCCATGATGGCTTCCTGACTCTTGACACTTGAGCGCTAAAACCAGACATCCAGATGTGTGATTTGAGACGTAAGCGATCTACAAAATATAAACCTGGACAGCCAGAAAACGTATGATCAAGTGAGTATCTTGCAAGATGTGGGCCTTTAGGACCCTGCCCCCACTTTCCCAGGCACATGGAGGTTTTGTCGCTTGTTCCTTTTTGTTATGCGTTAGTGTAACAGGGTGCAGCCAAGAGGGGTCCCCAAACAGGGATTTGTAACGGGGTCCAGAAGAGCTTGGAGATGATGGGCTCCACACCACAGGGCCATCCCTGTCCGGAGTGCTGGCAGCTGTGGCTAACTGTGGGAGGAGCCAGAAATGCGGCTGCAGAGGAAGATCGGCGCTGGGATTTAAACGGAGGTGTGGCAACCATTTGGGGTCTCTTTTAGGGACCACACGTCTGTTTAGGACCACAGGGCTTGGGTGAAAGTCAGGACCACCAGGCTTTGGAAGTGCTTCCTTTTGCCACGTGGAGGGTGCTGGGAGGGCTCTGTGTGTTTGTGGAGAACTTTAGTTTGTATTATTTCAAATAAATAATAAATTCCTTTCCTTTTCACTGATCTCTGGTATTAAGAGACTTCTTTCCTCAGGCAAAGTGAACCTGGTATGGGGAAGGAACCCCCCCCCCGGAGAAAAAGGAGGGGTCTTTTATATCATTCAGCAACCCCGCACCATCTGTTCTGTAACATTAGGACAACTTCCAGAATTCACGATGTGGCCTTGTGGGTGATCTATTTGCCAGGTCACCCTCATGCCCCCCATTCTGCTTGGCGCCCCCAGAGCATACAGTTGACATCCTCGTTAATAGAACGTGCCAGTCTCAGCTCTTGCCTTGTTTTCAGTCAGTTTTATTATTTAGGTGTGGTAAGGCCAACATCAGGATGCGTCTGCCACTAAAGGTTTCTATTACACCAGGTGATCCCAAGAATGACCCCACATTGCAGAGAGCCCCAAGGTGAGCACCAGAGTTGGTCAGGAGGCAGAGGGAGTGAGGAGGAAACAGAGGCAAGAGCCCCGGCCGGGTGGCTCATGGGTTGGAGAGTCATCCTGTAAACCGAAAGGTCATGGGTTTCATTCCCGGTCAGGACACAAGTTTGGTCCCCAGTCTGGACACATAAGAGAAGCAACTGGTCAATGTTTCTCTCCCTTTCTCTCTGTGTCCTTTCCCCTCTGTCTAAGATTAATAAGCATGTTCTTGGGTGAGAATTAAAACGAATGAAGGAAGGAAGGAAGGAATGAATGAGAAAGAAACCATAGGCAAGAAGTTTTATTGTGGTTTTCATGGGGGGGGGATGAATGAGGCAGGTGAGCATTCTTAGGATTGGCTAGTTGGAATGACTTCAGTGGATGCTGGGGCCTAAGTACCGTCCTCAGCTGCCCACTGCCTGGTCCTGGGCTGATTGGGGCAGGTGGATGGCAGCCTGGAGTTTCAGTGCCCCATAGAGGGGGTGGTTGGGGTGCAAACTCTAGTTGGTTGGTTTGCATTTGGGAAGTGAATGCTTAGGAGGAAGATCCCCCCGCCCCCTCGAAGGAGAGGGTGGGTGGTGATGAGGGATGATGAGGTGGACAGGGGGCCAAGGCCAGGGGACTCAGGCATGTCACCAGATTGTCTGGAACGAGGAGTATCTGGCACACGTGTGCAGCACAGATGTTACAGCGTCAAAGGTACAGAAGTTAGAAATGTGGAGTCTGTACATCTTTCCACACAGGTGTGTCTGTTGGACGGCCACCAGGTCCTATTGGCCTTAGCCAATTTCACAGGCGTCACGCCAGCCACGGGCTCTGCCCGGAGCCCACAGATCTAAACAGTCTCTGGCTGTCCCCACAGCTCCCCTTTGCTGGTGGTCGGGAGACATTTGCAGAGAGAATTCCATGGAAAATGCTGCTCGTTTTCTGACTTGCGCATGAGGGAGATAGATGCCTATGGTAGACCTTTATAGTCTCAGAGCAATCCTTCCCTTCCTCGGGGAGAGAATCTACCTAAGTTCTTAAAAAATGATTATTTTTTTAGAGATTTTATGTATTTATCCTTAGAGAGAGGGGAAAGGAAGGAGAAAGAGAGGGAGAGAAGCATCAGTGTGTGATTGCCTCTCACACGCCCCCTGCTGAAGACCTGGCCCACAAGCCAGGCATGTGCTCTGACTGGGAATCGAACTGGTGACTCTTTGGTTCACAAGCTGATGCTCAATCCACTGAGCCCCACCAGCCAGAGCTAAAATATAATTATTAATGTAAGCATCGTGAAATAGTGATCCCTACCAATTCATAAACAGCGTTAAAAATGTCTTTAAGCACAAAGGATTTGTAGGAGAGGAAGTCCTGTGCGCTGACATCCGAAGACAGATACTAATTTGGGATACGATTAATTTGGGGGCCGTTGGAAAGCAATGCATTTTACATGACAGCAGATGGTCGCAACTAATTACTCTGTGAGGAATTCTTGTAACTTGGTTATTTTTTCTTTAATATAGTTTCTGTGATCGCTGAAACTCGTTTATGGAAAAAGCTAGCTTTCTTTTTTTTTTTTAATTTTACCATGTTTTGCCATGTACATTGTGCACTTTCTGGCCCAAATTTTTGAGGGAAAAATAAGGGTGCGTGTTACACATGGGTGTAATGATTACATACCATGGGGTATATAATAATCCCATGTGTAATGTGCACAAACGTGGGTGCGCATTATACACAGCAAAATATGATATTTATTGATTTGAGAGAGACAGAGACATGAGAGATGAGAGAGAGAAGGGGATAAGAAACAACTGAAATAAAAATTCTAAAAGAAAACCGTTTTAACAGCACCCATTCGATTCTGGTCCGTCACAGACCTTCTGTCTTCTCCCTGTTTTCTCCTCCATGTGTGCTGAGGACGGTCTGCAGCGTCTGTCTCCGAGCTGCCCCCAGTCACAGGGGGTTCAGCAGCCCCCAGCCTGGCGCTGTGGAGCCCAGGCTGCAGTGCGGGGGGCGGGGGTACTGTGTCCAGGGAAAGCCCCGGTGCCCCCACTCTGCCACACAAACACACTGAACCTCAACTACCTTTGGTATTTTCAGGTGACCTTTGGCGCAGCCAGTGACTCTTCCCACACCCCCATTCTGACTGCACATCTCAGCATTTGATGTGAGATGTCCTGCCTTTTCTTCAGGATGGCCTCCCTCCCCCCAACCCCGGCCCCATTTTGGAGATAAGAAAGAATAGTGAAGCCGGTAGGGGGCCTATTTTGTAAGCATCTCGACTTTTATGCAGGAGCATCCTGATGGGCGTAAACACCTAAACAGCTTCTCCGAGCCTGAACACGCTGGCGGAAAGCAAGGAAGGGGGTCCCCCTGCCTGATCTTCCCCGCCCCCCACCACCACATTCATGGCCACGTCCGACCTTGCCCTTCCCAATCACTGAGCACGCCCTGTTCTACTCTGGCACTGTGACACTCGGCAGGGGGCAGACACACAGACCAGGAACTAGAAGAGAAAGGCAAAAGCACCACTGCAGGCAATGGCGGCTGCTGAATGTGGTCTGTCCGTCGGGGACCAGTGTGTCCCCAGTGCATTCTCCGCGTCCTCGCGGCACGTTTCAGCCCCGCTCAGGGGCCCGGCAGTAGTTCACTTCCTCTAACGACTTCCTGCGGCCCGCGCACACAGAAGGGGACTGTGCCCTGGTCGCACGGTCTCCGTGCTGACCGAAGCCTTCCTGCCAACAGCCAAGGGCCCTTTTTTCTTTCTGATTTACTTTGACAGTTGCGCCCAATAGTAAGTGGCCAACTTCCACCTTCAGAAAAATGCACACTTTTTTTTTAAAATAAATTTCAGCTGGTGGCCTTTACAGGTAAGTGATGTTCACTCAGGAATCTATATCTTTGTAGGGAAAAAAAAACTTGGGGGTACAAACTAATCCAGCTTCTGTGTTAGAAAGGGATTTTGGCCTCTGAGATCAAATCTGCTGTGGACAGAAGAAGGTTCCCTCTGGGTCATGACAAGCTGCCTTCTGTGCCACCTCTCCTCCGTCCATGCCTCTCGCTGAAGGCACGTGCCTGGAATATCTTTTAAAACAGGGCATCATTGAGCCCTGGCTGAGTAGCTCAGGTGGTTAGAGCATTCTTCTGATATGCCAAAGTTGTGGGTTCGATCCCCTGGTCAGGGCACATATGAGAAGCAACCAAGGAATACATAAATACAGGGAAGAACAAATCAGTATTTCTTTCTCTCTCTCTCTAAATATGAGTAAATATTTTGTTAAAAAACAGGGCATCATTTATTTTACAATTATTTATCAGTTTAATAGCGAATCTCCCTAGGAGACGTCTGAGTGAACAGATATTGAAACATTCATAACTGAGGTGGAAAATTAGCAAGAAGCAAAGTGTCACAGGACTTGAAGGTAGGGACGTGATATGGAGGATAAGCCTGAGAAAGGGTGTCTGGAATATTAGGGACAAGCATCGTATAAGCTGGCTGTTCTAAGATGTCATCAGAAGGGCACATTCTAATTACACTTTTTATTACTTTAGAGAGAGATCAAGAAACATCAATTTCTTGTTCCACCTATCGTGCATTCATAGGTTGATTCTTATATGTGCTCTGACTGGGGATTGAACCTGCAACCTTGGCGTACTGGGACAACGCTCTGACCTGCCTGCCAGGGCAGAAGTGCACATTGTATATCAGGCTAGTGAAAGGGTCATTATGAGGAATGGTCTAGTGTCATCCTGGGCTTCATGAGCCAGACTTGTCTGCAAGATTTGATTTACGTAAAACAATCCGTCGGCATTCACCCCCAATACATATACATCGCATATATGGATGACACATGCGTGTTGTATATGATGCTTGTGTATATGCTTTCTAAGATACTTCCATAGATGTCATATAATTTTCTCTTGCGGATCTGTAGGAATACCTATCACTTCAGATAGTCTAAAGATCTCCTTTGCTTCTTTCAAAAGAAAATCTCTCTCCTACACGGATGAGCTTATAAAGACTGTGTCTTCATTCACCACGGCCCCTGCTAACTCTTGAGACACGCAGCTCCTACCTAAGCTTTCCCCTAAACCTACTGGGAGGAGACAGAAAAGGGCAGGGATAGGGGGAGGGAGAGTTCGGGGGAGAAGGCCTGAGAGCCCGTGGCTTCTGAAAATTCCGAGAAAGGAATGTTGGTCGTGCATGTAAATCAGCTTTTGATGTGCACTTTTTAGTCTGTGCGTGAAAGAGGAGAATAAAACCCTCAGAGAGCCTCATGCACATACTATAATTAGCAGTAAATGGCTCCCCCGGAAATCCCCTCTCTGCTACTGACCCGCATCCATAAAATGCATCCTGGTGCTTGATTTTGTTTTGTTTTTTTCCTAACACTGAAAATTAAAGGGAAGCGCTAGCCAAGTCCACGTTCTCCTGGCTGGTCGGGCCTTGCGGCCCATGACAGAGGAAAGGCTTTGCTTTGTCAAACAGCCATCCGCACCACGGTCTCATGTGAGCAGATGTTTTCAGATTAAACTATTGGCTCCTTAAATAGCCCAGTATCCAATGGCCAAATGATTTGTTGTTTTTAATTAAATCCGATAACCGTTACTGCCACTTTCTCGCTAATCTTGGAGACCGAGGTGGTTTTGGAGCGGATGAATCTAGCTTCCATAACAGCACCGTGCAAAGTCCCTTTTTTTAATTAAATTTAAATAAGTTGGAGAATTTCAATAAGTCATCGTGGAAGAGAAGACTGAGTGAATATTATCAGATCAATCAATCTATTCCTGTCCGCGGAAGAAGACAAGCTTATATGAGCTGCAAGGCCGCCTCTGAGAGGTAAGCCTCCTGAAGTGCTTGGGGAAATAACTCGTGAGCGAGACACCGAGATTACAAAGGAAACGTTTGTAATTTATCTTCAAGGCTTCTGTTTCAGTTGCGCTCTTTCTGCTTCTTGCTCTGACCTCCCAGCCCTTCTAAGTCCCCGACATTATCAACATAATACACCATCTATGTGCAAAGTCAACCCAGTGGAGGGCAAAAAGAGAAAAAAAAAAAAGATGACAAAGTGTTTTAAGTGTGTTTTTAAACCTGGTATTCCACCGACATAGAGTTAATTTCCATAATAATGTAAAGCTTTCAATTTCATGTCTTTCCTGAAAACGGGCATGGAGAACACAGGGAGCCATTGTTTTAATGAAGAGTCACTACTTCAGCCCTGGCCGGGTGGCTCAGTTGGTTGGAGCATCATACCATGCACCAGAAGGTTGCGGGCTGGATTCCCAGTCAGGGCACATATGGGAACTGATTGATGTTTCTCTCTCACACTGATTTTCTCTCTCTCTCATTTCAATAAGCATGTCCTTGGGTGAGGATTAAAAAAAGAAAAAGAGGAAGAGGAGGAAGAAGCATGCGGACTAAGACCAATCTGCCTGACCTTTCTGGATCAAGGCATTTCAAACCAATACCATTTGACTGCCTCACACAAAAACAGAAGCTGCACCATTGAGATTCCTCGGGGAATTAGAACTCTAAAAGACAAACACCAAACACTCATATTATTGAATCACTACACTGTATTCATCTGCAGGCCAACTTGACATAGAATTCTCAATCTCTATGAAACTCTACACATTTGTCAGTAAAGTACATTTCCCAATAAATTCCTGGGACTAAACACATAAATCTTGGCCGGTGATGCAGTCGTATATCAAATAAAAAAATTAAGGAGCCGCTCTTCTTTCTGCAAGGATGATAAAAGTTCCACCTTGGATGACACATCTCAGTGGTAAGTGTCCCAACGGGCAGCTGTTCTGTGGCAAAGCTCCATCGGAGGACAGACCCCTGCACGGCTGCTTCGCACGGAACACTGCGCTGTTTGGGCACGGAGCATGTCGGGTCTAATTTATTTTTACAGAGGGGAATTGTTTGTGGGAAAGTCACAGGTTTTCGGGGAAACGGAATGATGACGCACACGGGTTATACATTTAGACCGCCGAGGAACATTCCTCAGGAGCCTCTGACAAATGGCCGTGTCATCCGGCCGGCAAAGCCTCCAGCTGTCGGCCTGGCCTCTTCCAGGGCCCCCGGAGCCAGCCAGGCGCCCACCCGCCCACGGCAAACGCTGGCGGAGGGCGTCGTGCTATTGGAAATAAATGTCATTCCAACATCTCCGTGTTGGAACCCACCGAATACGCTGCATGACGTTTGATTTGTTTCCTGCATCAACGGCTGAAAGGCGTAGGGATGAGGGAGCCCATGACGAACTGGGTGTGCATTTCGCCTCCTGTTTCTTGAAAGCCCGGGCTCTGTTCTCTGTCTCGGTGGCTGCCTGGCTCTGACCTCCTCTCCCTGTGTGATAGCTAGACCATCTGGGGCGTCCTTTCCTCTGTTTTCCACGCCCACAGACCCCCACAAATTCTGGGACCCACCCGCCTCCGGGCCTGCCGGTCAGCACCTCAGCCTTGCTTACCACCCCAGAGGTTTGTTGATTGACTCTTAGCCTTACACACAGAGCTTGCTCGTGTCTTAGACCGCTGCGGGATCAAACACAAATCTGGAAGAAGAGAGCTGTCTTTTTAAGATTTCCCAGTAAAAGCAGAAACGTGGGCTTGGCGTAAGTGACTGAAGTGTGAGTTCATTTTAGGAACATTGGCTGCTTTCTTCTTTCAGTAAATTAAGACACTTCTGTGGGAAAGATAAAATAGGACCAGACAGACGATAAAAATTACCTCTTTATGGAAAGTCTAGGGAAAGAATCTAAATGAAAAGGGAAGCAGCGCGGGGGGTTCAGCCCCTTGGGTGGGTGTTTACCCCAGAAAGAATTCTACAACTAATGGGGCGAGGCTCCCTATAGCCTCTGAATTCCAGGGCCTATCGCAACCTCTGTGCCCTGCACTTGGCTGTGCGGGTGGTGCAGGCGGTGCGGGCGCCGCTAGGTGGCAGTGTTGCCCACGGCAGGTTTTGCCTTGTGATGCAAGGCCGGAGAAAAATCTAGATTACACCCCTGTCCCACCCCACCCTACTCCACCCTGCAGCGAGTCCTGTGCTCCACTTGAAAGAGGTCACAATGCCTTTTTGCCTTAGAGTCCTTTCCCACCTGTCAGAGGGCTTAGCAGACCCAGGGCCCTCTGCCACCTTGCCCCAAGCCTGGGGTGTATGGGGGGGGGGGGGGGGGCTTGAGACTAGCCCCCAGCCGTATTAGGTGGATACCTTCTCAGATAGGTATATTGCTATGAACTATTATCCGTGTTTTGCTGGGTATGATGCACACACTTTTTGCCCAACTTTTTGAGGGAAAAATAAGGATGCAGATTATACGTGGGTGTTTCTAATTCCATATCTATATACACGTTTTTAATCTTCATTTATGCTTACGCGTTATAAGTGTGACTCCACAAAGCAATAATGATATCTGTATGCAAATAATACCCCGGAATATGATCATCCGCTTTGTTTCTAAATGTAAATAAATTTAAAAATGGGTTAAAAAGTTAAAAGGAAAGATTTTGTTTTCCCTACAGTTTGGGCCAAAAATGTGGGTGCGCATTACGCACAGGGACCGCGTTACCCTGGTAATCCTCTTTCAGGTCAATGTGCGCATCAGTAGCGCCTCAGAAGCTGCCCAAACGCTGGCTCTTCCCGCCAGGTGTGCCAGCGGGTGAGAATCACAGAAAGAAGGGCAGGTGAGGGGCGCCCCCTAGAGACCAGGCTCTGGGTGGGCTCTGGGGTTCCACCGCCGGCAGGGCCAGCACCAGGGGCGCGGGGGCTCCTGTTTACGCCCTTGGCCCTGTGTTGTGCTGAGGTTTGGGCGCATCCCGTCTGTGCCCACGCGCCCCCACCAGCACAGTCGCCCTTTCGGACCCCGACACAGGAGGGCTTGGCGAAGGGCTTCCCACGCAGCCCCGGGAGCCTGAACACCACGAAGAAGGAAGCCACAGCTTTCTGCCCCACCCGCCTCCCCCATCCCCCAGTCTCAGCAGGCCACGAAGGGCACCATTTTAAGAACTAAAATTTCCCAGAGCCCCAGACATGCTGAGAACTTCCAAAGAAAGCTACTTTTGTCCTTTGAAGGTCTGGCCAATATTTAACTTTCTCCCTGACTGGGCCAATTTCTTGCATCGGTATTTCCCAGGTTCCCAAGAAAGCTATGCTCACAAGGCAAACGTTTTTGATTTGCAAGGATGTGGGTTGGCAGTGCCTGGGGCAAGGGAGGCCCCTGAGAAATTATTGCGGATCAATTGGAGCCCTGAAGAGGTGCCCGAATATTACAGCGACGAAGAAGACAAAATGTTTGGCCGCGGTGCTCCCAAGAGACAGCTAAAATGCCGATCGGTCGATACATACATATATTCTAGCAACAGGTAAAAATGGTGGATTGGGGGGAAATGCAAATTAAACAGAAATTTTAGGGTCTAGAATTTTTTCTCTTTCTGTTTAATTTTTTAAAAATTTATTGACCTTAGAGAGAAAGAGAAAGGGAGAAAGAGAGAAAGAACCATTCATCTGTTGTTCTACTTGTGGATGCATTCATTGATTGATTCTTGTATGTGCCTAGACTGGGGGTCGAACCCACCACCTTGGTGTATCAGGATGACACTCTAACCACTGCTATTTGGCCAGGGACAGCCCTCTCTTAACAAAGTGGATGTTGTATGTAAGGTTTTGGATCCTGCTCTTGGTCCCACAAACCATTGTCAGCATCTCTGCAGGTCATTAATTTTTCTTTGAACACAGATCAAAAATGGACACATCATATCCATCTGATAAATTTAATACATTCAACTATTTCCCTTTAATTAATAGTTCCGGTGTGGGTGATTTTTGATTAATGATCCTAAAACTAATATCACTGTAAGCTTTTATGCGCAGGATTTTTGCAGGCGAAAAGCTTACAAATGAAATATGACTTTAAAAGGTTGGTATTTGTATCATTCTTGATCATTTCGCCAAATTGCTCTCCAGAAATCCTAGCCTTTCATGACATACAGTCTTTGCAGCAGGATACAAAGCTGCTGTTTTATCTTTCTTACAACCCTCGCCAGAACTTGCTATTACCTCAAACTTTCCCTGTCTTTGACAACAGGCAAGACGCTTTTTCATTTGAATTTTTGTATTTGAGAGGTAGAAAATTCTTTATCTTGACGAGACTATATTTTACCCTTCGTGCATTTTGTTCAGATTCTATTCATCACCCCTTCTCTGCTCATTCACTCTCCCTTTATTTTTATTTTTATGTTTTAGTTTTTAAGATATCCTCACCCCAGGATATCTCTGTTTATGAGGGAAAGAGTGAAATGTGAGAGAGAAATATCAATCAGTTGCCTCCCGTACATGCCTGGACTAGGAATCGAACCCACAACCTTTTGGTGCACAGGACCACACACCACCATGCCAGCTGGCCAGGGCTCATTCTCCCTTTTAAAGGCCCAGTCACCCCTGAGCAAATAGAAGTTGAGGTTCATTCCCACTAGACTCTTTTCCCTAAGACAATATTTCTGAATCAGATCTGCCCTGACCCTCTTCACGGTGACCAGCCTTGTTTCTCCTGGACACTGGGATTTGGTTGCATCCGGCAGTGCCCGCCATGACCCGATGCACTGACCCCCGGCTGCCCTGGGCCTGCCCGTCTCTGAGGTCGGGAGTGGCTGACTTCAGGTGTGTTCTGCATGTGTTTTCACGGGCTCCAGGCCCTGCTGACAAAACTGTGGTCCCCGTGGTCATCCCAGGCCGGCATCTGACCCTGGCTGAATGTCACAGCGTGGAGTGCCACCTCTCTGTCCCCACCCCTTATTCAGACTCCTGAGGGGGTCCCACCTTTAGCCAACTCACCCAGCCCTCCCTTAAGCCCGTTATTTGCATCCATTCTCTGCACACTTGTAGAAATGTCCTCAGATGGTCACATGCTTCTCCTTCCCCTTCTCTTAGCAACTGGCATTCTCATTACAATCAACCATCATTCTACTCCTCTCAGGCTTACCCTGCACCAGGCCCCACCCCCGTTCTGGTGGCAGACCCTTGAAGCTTAGGTGGGCCAGGTGGGTGCTCCAGGCCCTCCAAGACCACACAGTGATGCGCCACAACCTGTGACTAGAGCTCTCTGAGAAGTAACCTCACTGTGTCCCCAGCTGTCCCATGGACGTGGGGGCCTGCTGTCCACATCTGATGGATGGTGCGTCTTGCAGAGGTGAAACTGTTTCCTGAAGCTCACAGAACCGGGGGTGTTGAGTCAGGGTGCTGCTGTTACAGGACAGGGGCCCAGCCCTGAGCGGGGCTGCCTGGGGCCAGCTGTAGTGAGTGAGTTTTTGATTTTGTGCAGGACAGATTTCGGTGGCCATGAGGGTCCATTTATTAAAACTGGGGACAGTGGAACAGGGAGGGGCTTAGTGTGGAAGCAGCATCGGGAGAGCCCAGGCGGGGCTGCCTTTTCTCAATGGGAAGTCAGAGAACAGGGGGCCTTGGGGACAGGTTCAGGGGGTCGGCATGGGACAAGCTGCCAGCTGCCCACTGCCTTTGAGTGTAGCAGACGCATGCCTGTGAGGAAAGACCTGGGGGCAGGAGAAGGGGAAGGGGCTGGGGGCTGCTCCCCAGAGGGAGCATCTAATCTGCCCTGGGGACCGTCTGCCCCTGGTTGTAAATTGCATGGCCACTGTGTTCAGCGACGTGCCTCAGTTTCCCTACTCCGCCCGCCAAGGAGTGTCCCTAGCTTCTCACTGACCCTTCTCATTCCCCCTCAGAGACTCCCACCCCTAAAATCTTTGAGGGGTGAGGAGGGAGGGGGGTTTCTTTCTCTCCAGTAACTGCTTTCTGCCAACAAGGCAGCCTCTCTCTCTCCTGTCTCGCTACTACCAGTCCCCCCTTCCAGACACATTCCCAAAGACCCTCCCCCACACACAAGGATGTCCCAGGGACATCGGCCCCTGTGCTCATGTGCGCAGGTGACAAATCCAGGCAGCGCCGGCTCCTGCAGCGGGAAGACCCGCTCCCAGGCCTCGGTCGGCCTGCGGGACATCTCACCTGTGCGTGCCCTCTGCAGTGGTAGGGCGGACGGCTGCAGCGCCTGTCTGTGACCTTGCCGTGTGGGCAGGGCAGGACCCCGGACACCCGTGTGCTGTGCCCTCTGGGCTGAATGGGTCAGCGTGGACGGTGGTCCCAGCCAGGGCTCAGTTCTCGTCCAGGTTCCCTGGTTCCTGGTAGAACCCAGCTCCCCGCGGGTGTGCAGCTGAGGTCTGTGTGGTTTTGTGGGGCGTCAGTCACTCAGCTGCCGGAGGGCACTCGGCCCTGGTCACGTGGACCCCTCCAATCTGAGCACCCCACCCAGCTCCTCACAGCCGGCCAGACACTGTCTGCTGCTGCGTCCTTGCTCATCTATGGACTCAGCTGCTCAGGTCAGGCCCACCCCCTTTGATGAGGGACCATGGTGACATGTGCACACTACCCCTTGGTGCCCAGGCGGGGGTCCATCAAGAGGAAGGGGTTATACGCAGCTGGTGCACAGGACCAGGAGACTCAGGGACCATCCAGAACCCTGCTCTCCACACCCCCACGAGGGGATTGGGCCAGCACCTACCAGGGAGGGTGCTGACTCGGAAACCCTTCCTTCTCTCTCAGACCTCGGAGGGCAGTGCATTCGCTGCCGCTTGGAAACCAGGGTGACCAAACAGGTATCGGGGAGTCACAAAAGCTCAGGTGCTGTGTGGCCTGCAGGTACCAACATGCAACAGAGGAAGGAGCAGGTCTGCAGGTCACAGGGCCCCAGAGGACAAGGGGGCTCTGCCCACCACCACCCAGCACCATTGCAGCAGGGACTCGGGGGTGGAGTGGCCGCCAGCCTGCCCTCTGCCAGGTTCAGAGCCTTCCGAGCCACCAGGCTGTGGGAACTGCAGTCTGCTGGGACAGAGGAGGGCTGTGCTCAGCCTTGGCACCAGCCAGGTCACATGTGTCCCCTCCACCCCAGCGTCCAGCACTGGGTGCATTCCAACCTCCTCGGCAGCCCCCAGCAACTAGGGCAGAGGACGGGCAGGCCTGACACACAGGGGACATTTGCGCTGTACAGGAAGCTCAGGTCCAGAAATGCAACCCCGGAGGTCAGAGGGCAGCATTACGTGAGATTTGACTCCCACTGTCCTTAATAGGGATGCAGAGGATATTCGTACACAGAGCCTCCCTGGCTGCCCCCAGGACAGCAAGTGAATCTAACCTGTCATCTTCACTAATCGGCATCAGCATGTGGTAAAGGGAAAAACCCACAGGGTTCAGGGAGGCCTCGGTGAAGGGTCATGGTCCCCCTCCCCTCCCCCAGCCACACCCCACTGAGGCTACACTGGCCACAGATTCTGGCTTCAAGGGGATTTCCTTTTATGTCACTTCACTGTAAGTCCCAGGAGATTTCTGCCATGCCAGCTTGGGATTCAGCCATTCCCAATTTCTAACCCCGTCTTTCCCTTTCACTCCTATTTCATTTATATGTTTCTTAACTCCAAGAACACATTCGAGCTCTCTGAGGCTCCTTTTTCATAGCGGTCACTGCCATTGTAAAGTTGTATCTTCCCATGTTATGTGTATACACACACTACATGTACGTGTATGTAATATATGGATTATCACAATGTACTACAGCATATGCCATAATGCACAATTTGTGTATTAACTTATAATGCTTAACTTACGATAGCTCAACTTACAATGGTCTGAGTTACCATTGGTGTTAGGATAGTTTGACTTACAACGGCACAAAAGCGAGATGCAAGAAAGCTAGAAGCAACTTTACGTCGAATTTTGAATTTTAATCTTTTTCCGGCTGGTGGGTGATATTTGGTAAGATACAGTCTCGTGAGCGATGCTGGGCAGGGCAGTGAGCCGCTGCCACCATCAGCCGCGCACCCGGGGAACGCAAACAACCGATACGCCACAGAGAACTGTGTTGCCTGAGTTCCGGGATTCTGTGTGTGTGTTTCCCATCCCACCGCGTCTACAAAATGCCCGTCTGTGTCTCCTGCTTCTGGCAAGAAGAGGAGGAAGGTGACAATGACTCAAGAGCAAACTCAAGGTCACGTGCCACCTGTGAGCTCAGGTAAGTGTTCTGAGCACAGGCTGCGCTGTGGTGTTCAGTGGGGTTGGTGCGTTGAATGCAGTTTCGACTTACGCTGGGGTTACTGGGATGTGACAACGTCGTTTAACTCCAGGAGCATCTGCAATGATATTAAACATGCACACGTTCCATGCATGTGATAAACACAGTATTTATGCAATTACCTGCACACAGGCAGTCGGTGTTGGCATTCAGTTAAGTTCCCCCTGCTCTCTGGACCCTCTCTCCTCTGGAAGCGGTGCGTAGTTCCCCTCACACGTCAGCTTTTCCTTCAACGGGAGGCCTGCGAGGCATAGCACCAGAGTGGGGCAGAGAGCAGAACCCACCTTCAGCCCAGCCACCCTAAGGTGCTAGGTCGAGCAGGCTGTTGGAGCCACACACCTCATCGCCTATGAGCAAAGGGTCGAAAGTGAGAGCTCGTTGCCACTGTCCCCCTTCAGCCACCACCCGGCCTTTGCACTAAGAGACCCACGCCTGTTTCTCGAGTCCTCTAGGGGACAGCCCCGCTGGCCCTCAGATGTTCGGACTATAGTTTTTTACCTCTCCCTGCTCCATTGAGCCTCACTCGTCTCTCAAGGTGGCCTCCAAATTCGTGGCCCAAGCTGGCCCCTGGCCTGTGTCCCCACGTCCGTGGAGATCCTTGGTTTCTCAGAAGTCTCTCTTGTGGCCCAAGCCAGGTGGCTCAGTGGGTTGGAGTGGCATCCTGTGGACCGGAACTTTGCAGGTTCAGTTCCTGGTCAGGGCGCATGCCTGAGTTGCAGGTTCAACCCCTGGTCGGGGCGCGTCTGGGAGGCAACCATCAATGTTTGTCTCTCACATTGGTGTTCCTCTCTCTCTCTCTCTCTCTCTCTCTCTCTCCCCC